>JARHVA010005203.1:1157500-1276909 GCA_037957365.1 Torreya grandis | reverse complement strand
ATTTGATAGAGTGGTTGGTTGTTATTGTTATGTTTAGCATCTTAGTTAGTACACTCATTATGGATTTCAACTATCTTATCCAATCTTGGATGCTTATAATCAATATATGAGAAAAAAAAGTGAAATTAAGGTAATGAAAGATTTCTTTTTAAAGGAGAATGCATGGCTCTTTGTTGTTGTATACGATCTTGGGCATGTGGGATGCATTGTGTATGTCATTTGGTGGGTTCTTTATTGAATTTACAATAACCTGATTGTTTGAGGGTTTATATGCCAGTTTCATGGATGTTTTCAAACTTTTGCAAAGGAGAATGCTACTATAGAAATTAAATATTGAGACTACCCAATTTTATTAATGTGTAATTAAATAAGTTATTTTGTTACTCTCTTTTTACTTATTTTATTAAAATGGAAATTAACTTTCAGAACATTTTCTAAAGGGGGTTTCACATTGACAACTTTATGCTGATACAGTATTTTTTTAACCTTTTTAGTTCACTAAATTTTTATGCAAGTTCACTCTTATTTTATGATGTTCGATTGCCTATTTATATTTATCACTTGCTCAAGTGTTGTATTCACCATTGTTACCTCATGAAGGGTTTGGGGTAATAAAGTGCTAGTTTAGTTTATTGTATTGCTATAAATATTGCGGTTGGCATATATTATATTCAATGCCTGATTCAAATAATTATAATTGTATGATATCATAATGGTTTCCTTATTCTTATGCCTTCAAGATTGTATTTATATTCATATGTTAAATGTATCAACCCTGGAGGGTTTTTTGAGTTGCTATATCAATCTTATTCTTGGGATAATAAGACTTAGTGTGTAGTATTTGGTGTGCCATAACCTTTGTATTTAGTAGTGTTTCATTGTACTTATGAATGGAATCCTTATTTAAGGATTGATTATGTTATATTATAGTTGTATATGAGATTGAAGCAACCTAGAGCATGGTTAAGTTAAGTTTTTGGAATTCCTTATTTTGTAGAGGGTTACCCATGTGGGTTAGTTAAGATAGATATATTATCCATGGGTTCAACATATATGTATATATGTGTTAATGTTTTTTCATTGGCCTCAAGCTATTAGATTATGTAGTGTAAGATGATTTTTGAGTTCTCTCTCCTATTGGTTAGCTGTGAGTTGCATGCAGTATTCCTTGATATATATATGGTTAGGTATCCTTAATCTTGTGAATACTTATTACTTAAAAAATTAAGTTTATAGACTCTTTTCATATATGTATACATACATGTTGATAATAAGGCCAGACCATGCTAATAAGTGCTGGAATTTTACATTGTAAATGTTGTTATGGCCTTGTAGAAACTTATTTATGATGTTATTTTAAGTGGTTTATATTTCGACATTAACTTGTGAATCCAACTTGATGGATGTCCTTGTCTCATGATACTAACCTTGCTAATATAGAATATTATTACAAATGTATTCCATTTCAGTAGTATAATAATAAAACCATAATTAACTAGCAAGTTAATAAAATGGATTATTCATAACTTGGGATTATATGTGATTAATCTTAGCTAATGATTGTTAACTAGAATTGTAGGTTGATGCCCCAATTCTCATTGTGATGCCAATTTTGGCACATTATGCCTTTGAATGCATGGTTGGCCATGTGCAATATTTATGTTATGTGGTAATTGTTTATTCATTAATATAGCCCATAGGTGGCCTAAATTATGATAATGTAATTAGCCTAATGGATGAATTACTCACTCAACTAAGTCATTACTCTTTTGGATACATCATTCACTATTCTTAATTTAAGGAGTTGGAATGAAATTTTATGCAAGGACCCTATGGTCAGGGAGTTTTTAAATACAATTTTGACTGGGTAGGACTATCAATGTTGATCCATTATAACAATTGGTATTCATCTTTTACCATGTAACAATTCCATTGGATGTGTTTGTGCTTGCATAATGGGACTGTTAAGGATGCTATGACCTTTTTTTCATATGAACTATGGCTTGGTGGACATCAAATTTTCATGTTGGCAGTTAGGATTATGGTTGTCTGAAGTCCTCACTTATGTGATCTTAAAGTTCTATGTTTATAGACTTATGTTCAATCACCTTAGTATCAAATTGACATTAGCTACTTGTCAACCTTGAAATGTTGTAAGGTTACCATAATCCAAGGCTTAGTTTGTTAGTGCCTTGGTCCTCCTTTTAGGACTAGTTGTACCTATTATGGTACCTCCTTGTTATCAGGTTAATATAACTAAACTTAGCTAGAAGTTGACTCACTGTTATGATAAATCTTATCCTAAGTTAGTAACTTGGTGAAGGATATTCAATTATTTGAGAAAACCTTCCTACCTCAAGAGTTACTAATTCATAACCATATAAGGTTATTATATGCTTGTATTGGGTTGAGGATCCCAGGGTGGTTTTATGGGGAAACCAAGTGCCTTATAAGGTTTGAAGTTTATTAGCATGGACCACACATTAATACCCCTTGAATGATGTTTTACACTTTAGGCAACCCCTTTATCTATGGAATCCTCTAATGACAATCATCTTGACATAAATATATCATTGACTCAATTTGTTTATGGGTTGTCTTCCAATCTTATGTAGGTTTGTGTTGATGCATCATGCATGGTGTGATGATTTAGTGGAATCTTCACATGGTTCTATTGTGTACTTTATCAACAATTATTAAAAAAAATTGGAATGTTTCATCTGTTATCAAATATTATGCTTTGAGTATTTTAGAAGACAATGTTCAATCTCTTTCACTTCTCAAAAGTTAAGATAAATGTAAATGCATTTTATAACTAAGTTAAGTTGTATTTATAATTAGGTTCTTACTAGTAATTACTCCAATTAAGGTTTATAAATAGCAATACACTTGTATTGGTTATCAAGTGATTTGTGAATAAAGGATAAGGTTATATTAGATGGTGATTATGTTGAGCAAATCCAAAACTTGGGTGTCCTGATAAGTAGGAATAGCTACTCTATAGGGCTATAACAACTTATGAAGTCATTCAAGGCATGATTTGGAACATAAGAACATGTGCAAAGTGATGTCACTAATTTTTCCTAATGATTTTCCCCAATCTGAGATGGGTTATGCACATGGTCTATACTACATGTGAGGGTGTTGAGTATGGTTGACTAAGAATCAATTAACTTAAGAGCTTTTACACCGCTTATTTATATGGGTTTAAATTTTGATTATGTAGTTGATGCAAGATATGTATACACACATGAGTATATCAACCTATAGGGGTGATATCTATTATGTTCAAGTTGGTGTTATTGTATGACACTAGGATGTTGGAAGTCTAATTTTTCCATAATGTTATTAATCTCTACCTTTGTTATGGTTGGGTTAAACCTTCCCAATTTTGGTTGCATTTGAGCAAGCCTTAGTTATCAACCATTGGTCTATATGGGTGGGTTAATGGGAGATAAGTGGTAAAGACTTCACCCTTATAATAAAGGGTAATAGTGTTTGGTATCTTTTGATGGGTTATATGGGCATCCCATCACTAGAAACTTAGAACATTATGACCCTAGGAGGACCATGGGTTTGAATCTAACTTGGAGGTCTATATTGTGTATGGGGAGTAGGTCTTTATGGGTGAATCAATCAGGCTTACATTTTCCTCTTGTTAGAGGAATTTTTTGAGCCTTTGATGAGATAAAAAGCATAAATGGTGGTGATGACCATGTATATCCCCATAGGTAAAACTATTATAAGTTATTGTTCAAAAAGTTGAATATCTAGTTTAATTTGTTTTAAAGAGTTCAATGATGTTGGAATTGAGAAACTAGAATGCCCCTTGTAAGTTACATGGTTGTAAGTGAATTAATAATGTCTCCATGGGTTTGAGTTGTCCCTAGTTGAGCAATGTTGTTGAAATCAAGTTGCCTTTTGGGGAGCCATGATAGTAAACCTTGGTAAATGTATGTTGAACTGTTGCATGTATACAACTATTTTTTTCACACATACATGTTTATAATGGTTCAGTTGACTGATTTACACCATGATAGAGATATAAAACATAAATAGTTTTGTAAGGCATGTTTAGATTCTCTATGGTTTGGAAATAACATCAAAGGTTGATCCTTTCTTATTTTACTCATTTTATTAGCACTTGATGTAGATAAACTATGAGTTTATCTAGTTATAAATTGTTGATAACTAAGAGAAGTAATGGTAAATTTTTTCTTGGCTTGTACATTATTTCACTTGATGGGTTTCAATAAATAAATAAATTGCTAAGTAGTGCATTTAACACTTGGGAACATTGTTGTGTTCCATGTAATGGACTTATAAGATAAATCTGGATTGGGTTCTAGGTTGGAGACTCAGTTATGGTTGGATAAATTAAAGCCATGGTACCATAAAAAAATGTAAGTATTATGAATCATAATACTAAGGTGTTGAAATAATATATATATATATATATATATATATATATATATATATTCAACTAAATTTGGGCTTGGTTGATATGTGATTTTGACCCTTCAAGTGAAATGAAGGAGCTTGTGGTTTTGTCACTCATAATCCTATAATTTATTGAGTGTGAATATATGTATTTTGATTCCATGATGATGTATTTTGATCATTGGTGTGTTTTACTCCCATAAGGTGGTGGTGATGCCCTAGTTATTTTTCACATCTATGTGATGATTATTTTATTTTTGGATTGATTTTTGGCATTCATAAGGATGGCATGGTACTCACACACACACACACACACACAACATCCATGAGGATGTTTTTTATGATTGTCAGTCTATATTATGGTTATCGAAAACTATGATATCCACTGATGATGATGTAATATTCACCTGGAGCATTTGCTAAGTGCATCCTTTCCCTAAGATTATATTGCATTAAAGAAAGCATTGGTATGGTCAACCTTTGACTTATTGACATGCAAGTCAATTGAAGGATACATATGGAGATTATTATTGGAATTATGAAACCTTATTTGGTGATCATAGGTGGCCTATAGGGTTAGGCCATCTTATGATGATTGAGGTATAACTTTCTTGGGAGGTCCATGGATGTAACTTAAGCCTGGAGGGCCTAGTGGGTGAATATGAATTACTTTCTTAGACAAGTGATGGATTTTTGGGGATCTCTCACTATTAATGGGTAGCATGATCCATCTAATCCATGAGGCATGAACTTGTTGGTAACTTTACAAGATTTATGGATATAGATTTATGGGTTGTGTTAAAACACACCCTTCATTTCATGAAGTTATTATTGAGCTTAAGATCCCTAAAACTGAGCATGATGTTATATGTTAGATATTTTATGTCATATTGGATGACATTTAGACATTGGTTAGACCGATGAGGACCATGGACCCTTGTGCTTTACTTGTGTGTTTAAGTAGTGTGATGTGAAAATACCTTGGCACAATATACCATAGACCCACATGTGTGTCATGGTATTATGTTTTCCTTTACTGCTTGTAAATTTTTGTATGTTTGTGTAAACGTTTTACATTATGTTGATTATATTAATCATGTTAAATTGTAACTTTTCTATTTTGGGTGAAGGTAATTAGTTGTGAACCTCCATATTGCCCTTGATATTAGTATTGTTTATGTATATGATTTTATGATGTGATGTGGTCATGAACCACCTTGTGATCTAATTTTTTTCCAGAATCAACGTCTTTTACTTATAATTATGCCAAGGTATAGTGAATGCATTTTTTAGTGTGATCCCTCATCACTTATCTAACACTAAAATTTGATGCAAATATGAGGTTTAGGGTGAAGAGAACACTATATACATGATGATTAGACCAATATAGGCTAGGGAGCGGAGTCTCACGTAGGCTAAAAATCCACTTCTCCCCTTTACATGAAGTAGCCACCTAATTCATTCATGTTGTGCAGCATGAGTGCCATAGGATGGCCATGGGATCTTCATACATAATGGTCACCTATTGGATATAATGTTTATTTAAACACCTATTTAAGGTTTTTATGTAAAAAACCTTTAGAAATATGTTTATGTAGCGTAGTAAAAGCACTATTTGGTCTTTAAAATTGGATTTTTATGAAAAAATAGCAGGACTAAACTTGTTAAAATAGAAGTACATATTGAATTATCAGGTCAATCTTGTTATTCATGTGGTAATGGTTGAATTACCTAAAAATAATGGTATGGTAAGAATGTTTTGATTTATTGGCATGTGTTGACTATTAAGTGTAACCACGGTGTGTGTAAGGTATTGTTGTATATACTTGATATTATTTTTTTTGAAATAAATATTTTTGATTGTTTAAGGATGTATGAAAGGCATGATAATTTTATGCTTGGGAGGAGCAATGTTAAGTCCTGATTAGGAAAATTTTAAATCTTTATGTATTTTGCTATGCTGCCATGAGGTAAATGTAGTGAGATAGTGGAATTGTAATCCCTATAACCATCATGTGATATCACAAATTTGTGGAGAGGATATTGAAAACCTTGGGGTTGCAAGTGAATGTATGGTATGGCTTCTCTAATGTTCAGTATGGTTAGTGTAGGATGTTGAACTAACCCACAAATAGTGAATGGTGAAAGATAAGTAACCATGGATTTATATATCTATATTATTGTTGACATTCTGTGATTAATGTTACCAAGAAGGTATGCATGCACAACACATGTTGTGGGGACCATAGTAGTATGGTTGGTATTATGTTTTTCATTATAGAATGAATGAAATGAGTCATGCATGGAGTATACTTAAGTGGTAGTAATAGCATGTACTTGTATTATTCTGGCATTATTTTGCATTTTGTAGAAATAATATAGGTTGAGTATACTTTTACTCACACACACACACACACACACACACACACACACACACACACACACACACACACACACACACACACACACACACACACACACACACACACACACACACACACACACACACACACACCCCTACCTCAAATCCAAGGATTTTGTAAAAATATATTGGATTGGTTTTGGGCAACTACTATTTGAAGTTTTTGGTTTTTGTGATAATAATTCCTCATAATGAGGAAGGTTTTGCTGAAAAAAGATTTACTATTAAAATTATGGTCATCAGGTCATGGCAAAGATGAAATTTTTTAATATGTATTTTTGTTGGGAAAACAACTATAAATTTATGGTTTAAGGAGTACTTAAGAACTCTTATGTTTTTAAATGATGAAGTATAAATGGTGACTATATTTGATGATGCACATTTTTGCATAAACTGACTAATTTTCTAGCTACATGGGTGGTTGTAAATTAGGTGATGACCAACGATACCATATTAAAAATAGTACTTCACTAATAAAATTGCCAAGGTATGGGCAAGGTTAAGTAAGAAAAAATTATTTTTATAAATGTTAATGTATCTTGAGTGAAACCATGGACTTGTAAGGCATAAAATATAAATTTTTATATACATTCAAGTTCTATCATTGCATAATCTCATTGCTAGTAAGGGTGCGTGCAACATCACATTTTGTTCACCTTGGCCTTACAAAAGGAAACTAGGTTGAAAGGATGGTGTTCTATTCTAGTTAAATGAATGGCATGGATTATCCTAGAATTATCATATGAAATTCAACATGGTAAGGCTGTGTATTTCCTCATGATGTGACTTGATAAATCTACTTGTTATACCTAGTAGGTAAGTGTATGATAATTTTTCTTGTTTTTTTAATAGACTATGCAAGTACATAATGGACATGACTTGTATTTTAGATAATAATTCATAAAGTTTAGAAAAATAGTTATTTCTATTCTTGAACTATCTATTAAATTCTTATAATGTGCAAACATTGTGTGAAAAGAGTGATAAAGTCTCTTTTTAGTTTAGCATGATTATTGGTTTCTAATTTATCACTAGGATGACTCCTTTTTAAGGAGGGGGATGTCATGACCCTACCATGGGCACCTTTTTACAACCATTACTCAAAACATCAATGGCACATCTCTTTGGTTTAAAGATAGATTTTGACTATTACCTGGAGGGCAAATTTCATGGTTGTGTGTGTGTGTGTGTGTGTGTGTGTGTGTGTGTGTGTGTGTGTGTGTGTGTGTGTGTGTGTGTGTGTGTGTGTGTGTGTGTGTGTGTGTGTGTGTGTATGTGTGTGTGTGTGTGTGTGTGCGCGCGTGTGGGTGTGTGTGCGTGTGTGCGTGTGCGTGTGCGTGTGTGTGTGCGTGTGTGTGTGCGTGTGTGTGTGTGTGTGTGTGTGTGTGTGTGTGTGTGTGTGTGTGTGTGTGTGTGTGTGTGTGTGTGTGTGTGTGTGTGTGTGTGTGTGTGTGCGTGCGCGTGTGTGCATGCACACACGTGTACGCACTTGAGGTGAGCCATTAGGTGGTTAAACTAAATGATAGTCCCTAGTAGTGGCTTATAAAATATTTAAAATTGCTTATCATGTCTTATTTAATATATATTTTGTTGTTTTAAAATTTAGTCATGGGCTTGGAAAAGTGTAAAGTATATTAAGGGAATTTGTATTGTCTTTAAATTTGTGCATTGGTCTTTGTAAAGGCATTTAGGCATGGGACATGCATGGTATTGTATTTAAAGTACCTTTTTAATATGTTTGATATAATATGGTGTATTTTCTTAGGATGTCATTACATGCCTATGTAGAATATAAGTGTAAATAAAGGAAACATTATATTCCCCCCCTTAATTATAGTCAATGTTGGATATTTCATATGCTTAGGTTTGGAAATAAATAGTAACATATGTAGGGATATATGTTTCATTTTTAATAAAAATTGAAGGTTGGGTGGAACCTTATTTTCTATGGCCTCAGAACTGTGGTGAAATTGGAATTTAGTTTGGGGCTAAGTTTTGAGTTTAGGTTTTTTGCCAAGTCTTTAGTAGACCTATGTATAGGTCATAATTGTCAAGAGTATAAGAAGGGTAGAGAGGAGATTAAGGAGAGAGTGAGGGGTTTTGAATCCTATGTTTAAACCACCATGCCAGAGGTAAGAAGGAGGGATAAGTAATAGAAGAAGGAAGGAAGGAATGATGAGATGAAGAATATGAATGGTGGTGAAGTGGGGGATGAGCAGCTAAAAGGAGAAGGGCGTTAGAGACAAAGAGATACATGATGCTATAGAGTGACACCACCTTGGAAAGGATAAAATCCCAAATATTTCTTTTTTTTAACCATGTCCTCCTCCCCTTAGTGTAAATTTAGAAACTAAATTTGTATTTTAATAGTTCAAGTGCTTCATTAAAATTGGGGGGTATATCCTCATGTGGGAACACTCTATTGTTCCCACATAGGTCTGTTTAGTAGCCTAAGGAAGATGTGTATTTTATGTATGATGAATGGCCAAAATTTATATGGTGTTATATTTTCCTCTATGTAGATGGTGGTTGCTTATTTTCACCTTGCTATAGTGATGGTAAACTATGTCCATAAGGACTTATGATTCATATTATCGAAAAGTTGTTTCAAATCTATGCATATTCTATGTTGAGGGTTGATTGTATAATATCTATATGTAGATTTTATATATTCTAGTTATATGGAAATTTTTCCAAATTTGTATGACCCACATGAGTATGGTTATTTGTTATGATTGATGATTATCTGGTAGACTCGTGACAAGGGTTTGCTTCATATCTATTTGTGTTCCTTACTCCTCTTTGGACACTCTTGATAATGACATATGAAGTAAGGATAACCACTAATTTATATTTTACTATTGGATATATTTCTTGGCATTTATTGTAGCAATGTATTATATTGATATTTATTCTACTTTTTGATGCTTCACTTGTAAATAGTTATTGTGGTTATTATATGCAACTAAAAGTTTTGATAGACATGATAATACATTACAATAGATTTTCATATGTGTGAAAGATTTATTTACATTGTTTACCCTATTAACATTATGGTTATGTTAGAGAATGAATTGACTTGAATAAGATAATGTAAAATTCTACCATTACTTACAAAGTTGCATTGTTTCATTTATGATGAAAGTTGATGCCATTTTATTACGGTTGGGGAAGTGAATTTTAAAACGTATACCTTTGGTTGCTTAACCCAACATTTATCTATAAATGCTAGCCCATGAATTGAAAAAAAAGGTGCAATAATATTTTCAACCACCAGTTGTAAAACTATACATATTCACATTGTGAAGATAAGAAATTAGGAACATACAAGATAACTAATGTTTAAATTCATGATACTCTCATACTTATCAAAAAATGCTCTTGTTATGCCATGATTGGTCATGATATTTTAATGAGGTCTATTATTTGAATGATGAGTTATGTTTACTAATTTAACTCCTATCTTTATTAGCATTGCTTAAGGAATTCATTTAGTACATTAGTTGATATTGAATTGGTTATCTTGGCTTGATAAAAATCTGAATAGTGCCTATTGTACACCTAATGGTGGTCATCAATGTTCATATTTAATTATGAGGAAGGATTAGTATGTGTTAATTATTCTAAAATCGTTTAATGATTCTACATGGATTTGATAAACTGATTGGTTCCTACTCTTATGTCTAGCATCTTAGTTAGTACACTTATTATGAATTTTGACTATCTTATCTAATCTTTAATGCTTATACTCAATATGTGAGAAAAATAAGCTGAATTAAGGTAATGGAATATTTCCTTTTGAAGGAGAATGCATGGATCTTTGTTGTTTTATACCATATTGGGCATGTGGAATGCATTGTGTATGTCATTTGGTGGGTTTTTTATTTATTTTACAATACCCTACTTGATTGGGGGTTTATATTCTAGTTTCATGGATGTTTTCAACCTTTTACAAAGGATAATGATATTTCAAAAATTAATTATTGGGGATACCCAATTTTATTAATGTGGAATTAAATATTTATTTTTACTACTCCCTTTGGGCTTGTTTTATTAAAATGGAATTTGAATTTAGAACATCTTATAAAGGGGTTTTTCACACTGCCAACGTTATGTTGATAATATATTTTTCAACCTTTTTAGTGTAGGAATTTTTATGCAAGTTGGCTCTTCTTTTATGAAGTTCAATTACGTGTTTATCTTTATCACTTGCTCAAGTGTTGTATTCACCATTGTTAACCCATGAAGGGTTTGGGGTGATAAAGTGTTGGTTGAGTTTATTGTAATGCTATAAATATTGTAGTTGGCATATATTATAGTGAATGCCCGATTTAAACAATTATATTTGTATGATATCACAATGGTTTCCTTGTGCTTATACATTTAGGCTTGTATTTATATTCATATGTTAAAGCTATCAACCCTTGGGGTTTGTTTGAATTGTTGTATAAATATTATTCTTGGGATAATATGACTTGGTGGTGTAGTATTTAGTATTCCACAACCTTTGTATTCAATAGTGTTTTGTTGTACTTATGAACAACATTCATATTTAAGGATTGATTATGTTATATTATAGTTGTATATGAGAGTGAAGCAACATAGAGCATGGTTAAGTTAAGTTATTATAATTCCTCATTTTAAGGAGCATTACCCACGTGGGTAAGTTAATATGGTTATATTATCCATGAATGGAAAATATATGTATATATGTTTTAATGTTCTTACATTAGCCTCAATCCATTAGATTATGTAGTGTGAGATGATTTTAGAGTTCTCTCTCATGTTGTTTAGTTGTGAGTTGCATATGACATTTATTGATGTGTGTGTGTGTGTGTGTGTGTGTGTGTGTGTGTGTGTGTGTGTGTGTGTGTGTGTGTGTGTGTGTGTGTGTGTGTGTGTGTGTGTGTGTGTGTGTGTGTGTGTGTGTGTGTGTGTGTGTGTGTGTGTGTGTGTTTAGGTATCCTTAATCTTGTGAACACTTATTAATTAATTAATTAAGTGTATACATTGTATTCATGTAGTTATACATACATGTTGATAATAAGGCCACATTATGCTAATAAGTTCTAGAATTTTACATTGTAAATGCACTATGTTATGGCCTTGTAGAAACTTGTTTATGATGTTATTTTTAGTGGTTTATATTTCCACATTAACTTGTGAGTCCAACTTGATGGATGTCCTTATCTCATAATACTACCCTTGATAATATGGAATGTTAATACACACACATTTCATTTTGATAGTTTAATCATGAAACCATACTTAACTGGCAAGTTAATAAAATGGGTTATTCTTAACTTGAGATTATATGTGATCAATATTATTTGATGGTTGTTAACTATAATTATGGGTTGATTCCCCAATGCTCAATGTGATTCTAATTTTGGTGTATTATGCCTTTGAATATATGGTTGGCCATGTGAAAGCTTTACATTATGTTTAAAATGGATATTCATTAATATAGCCCATAGCTGGTCTAAATTATGATAATGTAATTATCCTGATGTCTGAATTTGTCTCTCAACTAAGTCAATACTCTTTTGGCTACATCATTCATTATTCTTAATTGAAGGAGTTGAAATTAAATTCTATGCTAGGACCCTATGGTTGAGGATTTTGTAAATATAATTCCTCCTGGGTAACACTATCAATGTTGATCCATTATAAAAAATGATGTTCATCTTGTACTAGGTAAAAATTCCTTTGGATGTATTCGTGATTGCATAGTGGGACTGTTAAGGATGCTATGACCTTTTTTTTCATATGCACTATGTCTTAATAGACATCAAATGTGCATGTTGGTAATTAAAATTTTGGTTCTCTAATGCCATGATAATTGTGTTCTATTTGATGGGCCATACAAGGTAGGATGATATTCATCGAGTGATGGAATATGGGTCCAATAACCCCTAAGATTTTAGGTCATGGCATAATGATCTAATGGGGTAAAACCTAAACTAGTCCTCACTTATGTGATCATAAGGTTTTATGTTCATAGACTTATGTTGGGTCACCTTGGTAACAGATTGATGTTATCTACTTTTCACCCTTAAAATGTTATAAGGTTGGCATAAGCCAAAGCTTGGCTTGCTCGTACCTTGGTCCTCATTTTAGGATCAGTTATACCTATTATGATACCTTCTATTTATTAGGATGATATAATTAAAAATATCTAGTAAGATGACTCATTTTTGTTCTAAATATTTACCCTAGGTCATTAACCTTGTTAAGGATACTCAAGGGCTTAAGCAAATCTCCTTGACTCATGAGATGCCAAGTCCTAACCATATATGGTTATTAGATGTGTATATTGGGATGAGGATCCCTAGGTGGTTTTATGGGGAAACCAAGTGCCTTCTAAAGGTTTAAAGGTTAATAGTGTGGGGATGGACACTAATACCCATAGAATGGTGTTTCACCCTTAGGCCAATCCCTTTCTCTATGGAATGCTCTATCGATGGTCATCCTTGCATAAGTATGTCATTGACCAAATACATTTATATATTTTATACTCATTTGTTGTAGAACCATGATGACTACATCATTCATGATAAGTTTGTGTAGTGGGTTCTACATAGGGTTCCATTGTGTACTATATTAATACTTCCTAAATTATTTTTTGGGGTTATTTCAAGAAAAAAGCTACTATTGACTTTCTTCCTAGAACTCTTTTATGGGGGGGGAGATACGTCACAAGACTTTCTCTTTTCCTTCTTCCCTCCCTCTATTTGATGAGCCAGGAGGGTAGAAGGGGAGGCCTCATTTTTATGCTCTCCATAGTAATGTACTTGTCAGATATTTTCTCTATGCTACTTTCCACCATGTGGAGTTCTTAACTTCTCATGGGGGTTTCCCATTTAGTGATAATAATTATTAATACCTAATGGATTATATCAGTTGAGGTTTTTTCCTAAAATGTTAGGAATGTGGCTTCAAGAGACATGAGTAAATAGTATTTCAAACTAATCCTATGGAATTTTAAGTGGTTCAATAGTAAGAAGTGATGTGATAAAATATGGGTAAATTTTCCTTCAAGATTAAGGTAACACATTACCTATAGGAAAACTTTAGGCCATCTTTACACAAGGGTGACCCTTAAGAATCCTTTCTTGTCAATGTGGTAGATTGTATCTATATGAAAGAATGCTTGTATCAAATATTACTTTCACCATTTATCTTTGAAGGCCTTCATTCCCTTCCATGTCATGTTAATAACCTACCTTATGAGTTCTTTATAAACATCCATAGTATCCACCCTAAATGCCAACTACTACTACTTCCATCCTACTATGAAGTCTCTCGCAAGAATCTCATCATGCCCTTCTATCCTTAGCATGAACTCATTAAAACCCCCTTTTGTAACTTCCTACAAACATTATGGTTGTCCTAGACTAATGCATAGGATATAGTTTCACAATGGTCCCTATCTCCCCCATGATGTTATTTTATTTATTACAACTACATTGAAGGTTATCATGGGCCAAGTAACACATCAAAATTCTAATGTTTTAGTCTATTCTACTTCCATTGGAATAAACCTTTTGAAATAACATATTACACTATTGAGTTCAAAATTTATGTCATTATCATGACACCAAGTGAGATTAAGTCTTTTTATAATCATGATTAATGTTCTAACATGTGTCACTGCCACAAGCCTAAGACACTTGTAGATTTGTATCATCATCTAGCAAGGTTTGGATATGAAGGGGGGATGTTTTGGGTTCATATCCACACGGATAGGTCCATGATGATCACACCCATGTTTTCCAAGGTGTGCACCACCTTTTTAACTTCATAAAAAATATGGGAGATTATAAAGCCTATTGAGTGGAGGAGACATTTCACATCAACAATTATTTGGTTGACAGTGTGAGAGGGTTAGATTTTTCTTATGAGTGCATCAAATATGTTAAGTGAGTCATTGACTAGCTCAGGCATGTTTAGCTGGGATCCAATTTGAACTATCTAGAGGTCCACCTTGGTTTCCACTACATGGTTGGATTGAATTCCTATAGACTTGACATAGGAAACAATTCCCTTCCCTAGTTCATCCTTGATGACTCCTCCTCTTCCCATCCTACTAGGATTTCCTTTAGATGCACCATCAAAATTTAGCTTTAGCCATCCCACTAAGAGGTAGTCCTATTTTGTGTGATTTCTATTTGGAAAGGATTTTATAGGGGGTTTGAGGTTCTACTTATCAATAATGACCTATTCCACCTCATATGCTCCTAATTTATCATTTATAACTATCATCCACTAATTCTCTACAAAATACTACACACGTTATAACTAAAGAATGTTTGTTTTTTTACATGAAAAAAATCAACCATTTATTACTGAAATATCAAATAATCCTACTCTTTTATAATAAATTCAAGGAAATATAGATATGGTAAAACATATGCATAATAATATGTGATTTTATTTAGTACTAGTTAAAGTGAATTATATAACCTTACTGCTCCCAAATTAAAAAATGGCCATACACTAGAAATAATGTAATATAGCATGAGAGGTATGGAAACCTAAATTATCGATGTTTGTTTTTACTTATTGATAATAATATGGTCAATATAATTCCATCCATACATGAAGATCAAGATGTATGCACAATATGTCAAATGGTAAAATAGAGTTGACACCTATTTGATTCTAATAGAGCATGGCATTCCAAAAGATACTTAGGTTTAGTACATGTTGATCTAAATGAAAAAATGAAGTCACTGATAGTTTCTAGATAAAATAATTTCTTATTTTTATTTAATATTTCTATAGGAAAGTGTGCTCTTATTTTTAATTCATAACTTTTTTTTAGTTTGTATGATTCATGGTGAAGAAAAAAATAAAAACTCTATGGCTTAATTATGGAGGTGAGTTTTCCTTTTAAAATTTACAATAAATTTTCAAGAAGAACATAATAATTAAACATTATACTACTCCATACACCCAAAAAATGGGGTAATAGAAAGGAATAAGATGGTTATGGGAATGGGAAGATACAAGGTTAAAAAATAGAATGCATCATATCATTAATAGAAAGAAGGTGTAAATACATTGGTATACATATTTAATAGGTTTATTAATAATGCATTAAAAGATGCTACTTTCAATAATGTATGATTAGGTAGGATATAATCTATAAGTGACTTTTGTGATTTTATTTGTGCTGATTTTGCACTAATTTTTAATGAGAAAAAAATTAAAATAGATGTAAAGATAAAAAACATATATAAGTGCTATTGTGTATATAAAGTAGTCAAAAATTTATAGTTCATGCTACTAGATGTCTTTAGATTTAAAAATGTTAGTAGAGATGTGGTTGTATATGCTCGAAGATAATTTATTCTTAAAAAGTGGTGAATATAAATAGACTATTTTATTGGTAATTACTTATAATAATTTTTGAATAAGTTCTAGTGTTTAAATACAAGAATCAGAGGTAATAACATTATATAATACATATTCTAAGGAGGATCTAATGAAGAACATAATGATGCCTACTCTTCATATCCAAATTACATGAGACAACAATATAGATGAAAGTGGTGTTATACCATGGTGAAGGATGTTTTTGAGGATGAATTCATAGATAAAATGGATAGGTGATCTACATGATTTAGAAAAAAAATAGTGTAACATGGTGAGAAGGTAAATTTTTCTCTCAATTTTCCAATTTCTCAAGTATTTTAAACTAGCATATTTTTAGAGGCCAAAGGAATGAGCAAATGAGAAACCTATGTGAAGATGTAATTTGAGGACTTAATGAAATATAAGACTTGATTTTTTTGTAATTAAACACAAGGGAATAAACACATTAGTTGTAAATGGGTTTTAAAATTTAAAATTTAAATTAAATGTATATTTGGACAAATGAAAATATTAACTTTTCACTAAATTATATGCATAATAGTGAAGAGTTATATTATGAAGAGACATTTTACCCAGCTAAAAATATGATAAAGTTTTGATTAATTATCTCCATTTGTTGACCCTCAAGTTTTGATACAAAAGGAAACCCAAATAAAGGATAATTATGAAAGAGTGCACATGAGATCAAATTATTCATATTAGGAAGTCTTGCAAATTTTTGAAAGACATGATGAGTTGAATAAGTGTGACACATATGAAAGATGACAAGTGATGTGTGGCCTAAATAAAATAATATTTTAAGACATTACTAGAATGGAAATAAATACAAAATAGATCATAAATAAATATATATTCAATAAGTATCAACCACCAAAGAGATGATCATGTTTATAGGTTGGGATTGATCAAGGATGAAATCATATTTTGATAATATATTTAGATAGTTGGAAAACTAGATAAGTTGAAGTTGAGTTAGAATAGATAGAAGAGGTCAAGGGGCTTAGTAAACCTATAAATGGGACCCTTAATCTTTAATTTGAATGATTTTTCATTGTCAAATTTTTTTTAGGGTAAATGAAAATAAAATATCAAGATTAGGTTTTATAGATGTATTCAACTATAGAAGGATTTATATATAAAATATATAAATTAATTATGCTAATAGAGTTTTAATACTTGTTTGTACATTGTATATGAATACTTGGAGACAATTAAAGGGAATGTTACATGCATTTAATATCTTTTTTATTTACCTTAATGTTTTGTGAGGGTTTCCATGTGTTATCCTTAAATAGTATTATTTTCTTCACATTTGTTTATATCAATGTGGTCCTCGATTTTGTCTTGTTGCACCTTAGGTGAGAGCTTAAGTATTTATCATTAAGTTATAAGTTCGAATAATAAGTGAGATTACCCTTGTATTTATTGAACCTGATATAGACTATGAAGAGATAGGAGGGATTTAAAAATAAAATAATTTGGTTTCATTCCAAGAACACTATTTTTATAGGGTGTGGAGATCAGGAGAGCATGCGTGGAGAATTTTCATGTAGAAAATGATTAATTTTTGAAACCCTAGTTATGGATATCTAGGATTTTTTATATGTAAGGGCTAGGAATGAGGGATATAGTGGAGAGATTGGTTTATTTATATGAAAGGGAGGATAGATGACCCTATGGAAAGGGAATTTAGAATTTAAGTTATTAAACTAATGGGGAAGGGGGAACTAAGTCATTTTAATGTTTTGAAGACCCACACAGAATGGGTAGGGCATATGATTAGTTCATGAGGAGAATATATTAGCTCCAATGATGAAGATATGGTCACAATATAGAATCCTTAGGTGGAGAGAGTCAAAATTTTAAGAACAATATAAATACACATGGAAGTGGATGCCAATGTGGATATTTTGAAGATATTTAATATACATTCATATATATCCAATGCATATGAATGCCATGTTAATTAAGTGAAGTTATTAAATATAATTTAATATTTGAGATTACCTGAGATAAATTTGTGTTGGATAACTAGATTCCATACACTAGGAATTTTTAAACGTGATTGTGATGCATGAGAATCCTATGAGAGTTTAAAATATTACATAAACCAAATAGAGAGTTAGTTGTAAAAAATAAAAAAATTACAATGCATGATCACATTAGATAAAACATTTTGAAATTATTTTAACGTTGGCATAGGAGTCCACTTTCACTTAGGGAAGATATCTTAGATTTACATAAGGTTGTGATAATGAGGGTTACAAAGTTTTCAATAAATAAAGGAAGATTATAATTTACTAAATCGAGAGGAGATCAGGCACAAATCAGTAAACATTTGACAAACTACATATGGCACATATCTACAAGGATTAGAGTATCAAAAAAGTGATGGTTTATAAAATTAAGTCCATGTGGAATTCTAAGCACATAGATCAGTGTAATCTTAAAGGAGTGTGTAGATATAATCACAACATTCTATTTTTTTTAAAGTTTTTATTTACAAAAGATTGCATAAGGTAGATCATGTATATTTGCCAAAAGTGTCATGGAATGAGTATATCAAGGTATAATATTCAACTTTTAAAAAGTTTGGCATATCATGCATGCAAAAGATAGTTCACACATGTGGAATTGCACAGATTAATATCAATGCACAAGGATATTAGCATCATGAAGGATTCACATAGTTTCAAAAAGAATAAATGAGTAGGATATATCACATAATGTAGGGAAAGAATCAAAATATTAAAAAATCTTAGGGGTCATCATCATAGATCTAAAAATTAGCAGTAAAAGGAAAGTGTTGGTAAGCAGTAAAGTTGAAAATAAAAAGCTAACAATAAATTCTAAAATATTTTACTAAAAAGAATAGATTTGGGATGCTCAAAGATCTTATAAATATTTATACCTTGGATAGGCCTCAAAATTTTGTGCTAACATTTTAGATTTATGTAGGATAAAATTTATTAGTTAATGACTCAAGTGTGGAAGAAACAAAACTAACCAAAAACTAGGAGTTTACAAGGAAATATGCAAGTCCTGATATTGATAAGTTCATGCCCTTAAAAAAAAATCTTGTGACTATAAAATAAAGTAAATATCATAATGTATAATTTATCTATCCTTGAGAGCATGTATATGTAAGAGACTCCTTTTCCACAGAGATAGAAAGGTTATATTTGAATCCACTATGTTATTGAATAATTGGGTGATAGTATAATTCTAACATGTAGCATAAGGAATCCATTCACTAGGTTCATTGATTGTGACTACATCAAATGGTAAAAAACCAAGGTTTTAAATTTTACGTAATGTAGGGAAAGTGCGTTAAGTGTAGAAGTGATATGCAAGATATTGAAATTAGGGATAATAGATCACCAAACATGAGGTAAATAACATGGTGCTTTTATCCACCATGAGAAGTGGATAGGACCAAAAAGGATGGACATGAGGTGTGGAAGAAGGTTAGCATAATTCCAAACATTAGGTAGCTAGTATACTATTGTTCTCCACTTGAAAGAAAAATGGATAGAGGATAAAGAGGAGGCAAAAAGAGAGGAGATAAATCAATAAATAGGATTTTTAAATATAATAAATGATGGAGGATAAAGAGGTGACAAGAAGAGAGGAGATAACTCAATAAAGAGGATTAGATTCATATAATCATGGATGGAGGCTTTTACACAATGTCACACAAGTACAAAGTGCATATGTAGGATTGTGACATGAGGAACACAATAGTAGGTAGCATGTGTACTATGATTTATGAGTAACCCATAAGTGTATGAGTTGAAAAGTCACTAAAATATCCCCAACTGTGAGGTAGCCATATAAAAAAACATAATTTATAATGAAGAAATAGCTAGTTTTTTTACATGAATTAGTTTGTGTGTAAGAGGTTTAGAATCAACAAGTTGTTGAGTGTTAGACAGTCAGTGTGAAGAAGAGGGAATAATTAAAGTACCAATATATTATTGAGCAAGAGGAATTCATTATGGAAAATAAAAGATATATAAATCATTTACATAAAAATTATTATGAGGTAGTCATCATTCAAAATAAACTATAATATAAGGACATTTATAGATCATTAGACATGATTTATTCATCAAGATATAAAATTTTAAGGTGAAGAATTTATACAATTGTCAATAAGGCATAGTCAGAGAACAAAAAGAGAAGTAGGTCAAGAAGTAATAGATTCATCATTAAGAGGTAGTCAACCATGTGAATATAGGAATATATTCTAATAATACTTTTAGGTAAAAGGTGAAAGAGATGAAATTTTTTCTCCATTTATAAAAATGGGTAGAGAAAAAAGTGAAGAAGATGGATTAGGAAAAATTGATGACAAGGTATGACCTAAAGTTATAGATCTTGAGGGTGATAAAAGAGATAGCCACCATGATGTAAATTTTTTAAGAGATAATGTTGTAGGTGGGGAGAATATATCATAGGAGTAAGGATCTTAAAAACAAGTGAGGAAATAACCATAGGAGATAAGAACTTGTAGATAATATGAGTTCTAAAAAAAGTCAACCAAAAGATGATGCACAAATGCTCTTAGAAAGAGATGATCCCTAAGATTAGATGGATCATGTATTGGATGATTAGCATTATTTTAAAATGAAGGATGTTCAAGAATAAATATAAGTGGATATTTCATAAACAATGATATGTGGTAATGTACAAGATATTTAGAGAGATGTCAAAAATAATATAGAGATGGAAGGAAAAGAATAGGATGTAGAGTTGGGAAAAAATGGTTTTCAAACTACCAAAATAAGTAGTTCATCCATAATTTTATTTCAAATGGAGAGGAATTCTGAGATATTTAGGAATTAAATTGAAAATCTTAGGGGAAATAATGAGGAGGAAATGGTTTCCATGAAGGGGAAAATATTAGGAAAGTTGATGATAGAGTAATGAAAAGGCTAAGAAGTTATTTGTGAGATGATGGAAGAGATAGAGTGAGTGAAATTAAAATTTATTTAAGCCACGAAATATATAAAAGAATAAGATTTTTCATATGTAAAAATAACAACTACCAAGAATGGTTGGGAGGAGAAGGCATCAATGTCCAAGAATGTGTTAGGATAAGAGAGAATAAGGTGACCAGGTTTGTTTTCACAAGGTAGAATAATACTACCCAAGGGGAAGAGAATGAGGAGAATTTAACCCATATATATAAACATGTCTTGTAAATAACCAAGTATCACACTAAAGAAGAGAATGCACAAGAGGGGAATAAATCTAGGAAGATATTCTAGTAGATAAAAATATACAAAATAAGGATATTCTTAGTATGGAATACATGGAAGAAGGTTTTTCAGAAGAAGAATAAAAAAGGTACAATAGGATATATAGGCCTAGTCACAATGGTGCATAATATGATAAGAAAAGGTGGATAGCATTCCATAGGATTTAACATAAGTGTCTATAGGTGTACAAGGTGTAGGAGGAGCCTACACAAAGTTTGAGATGTAGAAGAGAAACCTTGAATAAATAAGTGATATTTTACATAGCTTAGACGATACACAAGAGGAGAAGGAAAGGATGGGCCTTCTGATTCCCATGGATTGAGGAACTATTTTACAGTTAAAACAATTAGATAACACTAATTAAAATGTTATTATGCAATAGATCACGGTGGAAAAAAAAAAGATAATGAAAAATAATACTTAAAGGTAAAGGAGGAGGAAGAATATGTGAATGAAAATTCATAAAAAGCATTGTAGGATACTCATAGAGAAGAGAGAAGATAACCCATAGCTTTTAGGGACATAACATTGTGAGGTTTCTAAGAGAGAACCAAGATTAGATTCAATCTAATAAAGAGAGATGAAATTTTATTGTGTAAATGAAATTAAAGTTGCATAGTGAAGATAACATAGTTGATCATAATCATCACAGAGATTATGACTGCAAGAGAAAAGGATGAAGAAAAGAGACCAATGTTGACATTTTTCCACATGCACAAAGTAGATTGAAAATTATATTAGAATAAAAAATACATTAGGAGTGGCAATAATGCATGTCATGTGCAGAGTATAAGGAATAATATAGTGCAAGTATGCCTAATTCATGCAAGAAAAAAGAGAAGGAACAAAGTACATGCATCAAATGAAAAGTTAGAGGTCCAAAGGTTGATGAAAATAAAATATACAATGTTATTTTAGTATGGGTAGATGGAAAAATGTGGGAATAGTCCCAAAAGAGAATATGAGGATGGGAATAAACCAAAAATAGTAGACAAAAGTAGATGGAGACATAAAATAGGAGAGAGAAGAAGATAAAACTTGATAGGGGAATAATTGGGTGACAAGCACATGAAAATAAGTGTTATAAAAACAAACATGAGGTAGATGGTCAAAGGTGAGAACAAAACTATTGGGTGAATATTTGGTCAATTAGCATACTGATAAACAAAATAGGTCTGATCAACCATAGTAGGAAGATTGGTTGGCCAAATGTGTAGCTATACCAAATCAAAAGGGGACTAATCTCTCCTCTCATCAAGGGGAGGTTCCCTATAGATATGCAGGAGTTATATATATATATATATATATATATATATATATATATATATATATATATATATATATATATATATATATATATATATATATATATATATATATATATATATATATATATATAGAAAATAACACTCAAGCATAGGATAAACCATCCATCTCTCTTTTTTCAAAGATTATGTGCACATATCAAAGGAAAAATCTTGATGAAATGAAGGAAGACACTCCTCTTCTTTCAAGATTGTTGTTCCGTAGACAAAAGGAATCTTTTTGGTGGTGACAAATAACTGTAATAGGGTGCAGTGACATGGCAGGATAAAATGAGGCACAAAGTCTCCACCTCAATTTTCAAACAGTGAAATATGAATAAAAATGAGGGCACAAAGTCATCCCAAGGTTCTTAACATAGAAACTGAAAATAAACACACACTGAAGATAATTATGATAGCACAAAGTCTAAAAGTAACTGGCTTTAGGGCACCTTCTTTATCACCTCCACTAGCTCTACTTGTTAAATTGCATAAACAAGAATACATTTAGGAAATAGATATAAGAACAATTTCTTGAAATGATAAAAGCTATAACAGCACAAAGTTTGAAAGTAACCTACTTTCTAATTCAAACAAAGAAATATGATGAACAATCTAAACTCAAAGTTTCAGTAATGCCTTTCAATTTGGGTAGAGTTTTGCTTCTGATAACTGAGAGAGATCTATTAAACAATAAGAGAGAGTCCAATATATATAGCCCTTGAAGAAAGACTTGGGATTATTAACACATCAAGTTGCATTAAATTTTGTCAAGAACATATGCTGGAATTGGGCGTATTTGCCCATTTGTTTTTCTCAATGTAGAGAAATAGGTCATGCCATTGAATGTTTTTGTCCTCCAATGTCTACTTGGTGGTCTTATTCTAGAAATATATTTCATGCATGGATATTTCTAGTCTTCTTCTCCATTCCTCCTTTTCTAGTTGTTGAATTGGGTCGTTGGTTCAATAAGATCTTCTTTTTTGGTCGCTTTCCAAATAGGTGAGGACACTTGGTAGCATCTATGGGACTCCAAGAGATGCTTATTGAAAAGAGGCTTTGAAACCTATAAGAAACTCAAGATGCAGATGCAAACACTTGTCACGCTCCATTGAGTTACAATGGGATATGTGGCAGCTTTTGCTTGTCTATAGAAGCTTGAAAAACATTTTTGAAAGTCCTGTGAAAGAGGACACGTGGTAGTGTTTGCTAAGCTTTGTTTATACTATAGAAACATTCAGGACTCATTTTAGATTCACTCAGATGCTGACACTTGTCAGTGTCTACCATGTTTTAGCTACCTTTGGAATGTCTTCAGGACTCATATTAGTTTCTTGCAAAGATGACACGTGGTGGCTTCCGCTAAGTTTTAGCCACTCACATGAGACCCACCACAGTCTTTAACAAAGAGAACAAATTAGTAAAATGCTAATGTCGACATGTGGTGGCTTTTGCTAAGCTTTAGCTTTCCTTTTGAAACATTTTAGAATCATTTTAGATTCATGTAGATGATGCCACATGGCACATTTTGTTGCTTGAAACTATGTCTTGACAGACGACACATGGCAGTTTCCACTACATTTAGTAAGGGACATCTGGTGGGTTCCACTGCAACTTTATGAGTGACACATGGCAGCTTTTTAGGCTTTTATTTCCTCGATGGGTTTTCTATTTTGGGGGACTTTTCCTTTAGACAAAAGGTTTGAAGGAATTCTTTCAGTTAATTTATCTGAAGGAAATATTCCTTTACAACTTTGCCACATGAACTTTTCTAAAGTAATTACCTTGCTCATTCAACCTTTGAATCAGTTTGTTTACTCCCCACCTGCCCTCTATAAGGGCTGTTTGAGCTCTAAAGTGACCTTTCAGAATTTTACAATGGTCCACTTTGGTTTCTAAGTGCCCTCTAAAAGGGTTGTTTGTCCTTTGGCTTTGCCTTTTGGAATTTTCTACTGATCTCAATAGGTGACATGTGGCAGCATCCATTGTGAAATAGGCGAGGACACATGGCAGAATTCACTTAACTTATAAAGGCTTTGGATGCCTTTTGAGTGTCCCACAGAAGATGACATGTGGTGGCTTCCACTAAGATTTTAGAAACACTTTAGATATACTTGATACTCATTTTGATTCATGAAGATGCAGACACTTGTCATGTTCTACTTATTTTACAAGGGACATGTGGTAACTTCCACAGCTCTTAGAAACAAAGTAAAATGGGGCTCAGCAGATGACACTTGGTAGCATCTGCTGGGCTCTGATGGGCTTTTATTTCAGGGTTTTCTTGACTTAGCCACTTTTTCCACATAAATTCCCTCCACAAGGGCACTTGTCTCTTTGCCTTTTGGGGCATTCCTTTGAACCTGCCACTTGCACCGACCGATTGAACCAACTTTGGTTCAATGGTTCAATGGTTCATTCCTCCATTTTTATTTGTTCAATTAACTGCTTAAACCAAGCTTCTTAGAAATAAACCGTGTTGAACCAACCGCCATTGAACCTATTGAGGCTTTGAACCTATTGAACCTTTGAACTTGAGTGGTTCAATGGTTTGACGGTTCAATGGTTCAAGCATTATTCTCTTTGATAAGTGTTTTGAAGCTGTTGAACCTAAATTGGTTGATCTTTGAACCTTGACAAAAGTGCTTAATTCTTTTTTATGATGTTTGAACCTTTGAACCCATTGAACCCCTTAAACCAAAATGGTTCAAGGTTCAATCGGTTCAATGGTTTAAACACTGCATAGAAGTTTGCTAATAAATTATTTTGGTTGAACCAAGGCATTAAACCAATCCTAAAAATTATTAAGTGTTGGAAACTTGTTCTTTTGAATGAACCTACCTGTAGAAGCCTTTGAACCCATTGAACCTGTTAGTCCTTTAACTGAAAAAGCTTGAATAATTCCCAATTTTGAGGTTTAGAATATTTTTTTTAAATGGGAAGAGATAATTTTGTCTTTCAGGGCCAAAATAATTTATATGTTGTCCCAAAATGAGTGACATTTTTTGGGTACAATAGTTGGCTCCAATTGGGAAACTTCTATCAATTGTAAAAAGAATTGAAGGGAGTAGAATCTAGAATTTCTAGTGTCTTCATGTGTACCATTGGGCTACAGAGTCATGTTACCCAGAAATGAAAGACATCAAAAATGAAAACAAACAAAATAAAATAGAACTAATAATTATACAAATATACATATATACAGATGAAATGATCTGGTACTTCAATAATTGAAGTGTTTCAGATGCTACCCATTATGAGGTAGAGAAAAGAGTGTGCCATCTTGATACTTCAATAGAAAGCTATTTTCACCATTGTGATGATGAATAATAAATGGGCCTCTCCAAAGGGAGTCAAACTTTCCATGCATCCCTTTTAGTTCTCTCCTTTTGTCCCACAATAGGACTTGATCTCCAACTTTGAAATCACGGTTTTTTGCCTTCTAGACGAAGAGTTTCTTCACCAGACTTTGATGGGCAGCAATTCGGTCCACCACTATAGTTCTTTGCTCATTCAGCTTAGTCAGGCACATGATCCTCTTATCAAGTGGGCTTTCATATGTCTAATCTTCAATTGCCTTAGCCAATTTTAATGCTGGAAATTCCAAAATGATTGGTATCTCAGCATTGATACCATAAATAAGTTGAAAAGGAGACATACCAATTGCTCTCTTTGGTGTAATTTTGTCTTCCCATAGAGAATCAACCAATGCTTTGTGCCATGTCCTTTGGTTGTCATCTACCAACTTCTTGATGATAGTCATTAGGTTCTTATTGCTTGATTCAGCTTGTCCATTCCCTTGTGGAAAGTAATCAGAAGAGTGGGAGAGTGTAATCCCATAGTAGAAATAGAATTTTGTAATATCTTGGGATGTGAAACAAGCTACATTATCAATAAAAATATTGGTTGGAACTCCAAACATAGAAATGATATTATCCTTGAGGAAGTTACACACTATTTCTGAAGTGGCATGTTTGGTTGGGATAGCTTCTACCCACTTGGTGAAATAGTCAGCTGCTGTAAGGAAATAATCATGTCTAGCACTTGAAGATGGGTTTATAGTTCCAATAAAATCAATTCCCTATTGTTGGAATAGTTCCTCTATGACCACTAGCTTGAGAGGCAGGGCAGCTAACTTGGGTCTTCCAACAAATTGCTGGCAGAGTTCACATTTTCTCACACACTTATATGCATCTTGGAAAAGAGTTGGCTAGTAATACCAGGCTCATAGAAACTTGTGGGCTATCACAGGAGCAAAAAAATGTCCTCCACAGGCTAGATTGTGGAAGGTTTTCAAAATTTGGCTTTGCTTCTCTTTATCTACATAACAAAGGAATACTCCATAAAGGCTTCTCTTGTATAGGCCATTGTCCCAAAGGATGAAATGGGTAGCTTTCAACTTGATAGTTCTCTTTTCTTTGTAAGATAAGTGAGCAAGACATTCACTATAAGTAAGGAAATGAGCAATACCTAAATACCACTCATTGGTAGTAGAGACAAAGAGGACTGTTGGTGTATTTTCTACCTCTGCTTCTTCATGCTCTTTTCTTCTAGTTTGTTATCAACAATTAATTGGCATAGGCCTTTTCCCCATAACAACTTTGTTGTTTTGATGTCTAGATCAAACTCCTAGATCTTTGCAATCCAATTGCCTCTTTTTTTCCCAAACTCTTGTTGAGTTAATATGGAATTGATTGTAGTGTTAGGAACCAAGGAAGTAGTGTGTGAATTCAGGATATAGAAGCGGAAATGCTTGACTGCTTTCACCACTGCATAAGCATGCTTCTCCATGTTCAAATACTTCAGCTCATGATATTTGAGAGGACAACTCATGAAATAAATGGGAGATTTTATACCTTCTTTATTTTGTTGAACCAAAATTACTAAAAGCATGTGTTCAGAAGCATAACTATATATGATGAACTCTTTGTTATAGTCTAGACAAACTAGAGTTGAGGTGTGGGTAATGGTAGTCTTGATATCCTCAAATGCTAACTTGCCTTCTTTATTCCAGCTAAAGGTGGTCTTCCCTATCATCATGTTTACAATGTGTCGAGTCTTCTCAGTAATTTCAAGGATGAACCTTCGTAACAAATTCACCTTTTCAAAGAAAGAGTGAACATCATTTTTACTTGTAGGCAAGGTAAGCTCTCGGATAGACTTGACTCTGTCTGAGTCAATCTTTATGCCTTCTTTGGACACAATGTGTCTGAGAAGTTTCCTCTCTGTTACTCCAAAAATGGACTTCTTGGGATTCAAGGAAATGCCATTCTAGTGGTAGCACTCCAGCACTTGTTACAGGTGGTGTATATGATCAAAATGATGCTTAGAAAAGATGGTCAAGTCAACAAGGTATACTACAATGAACTTACCCATCTCATCCTTGAAAGCAAGGTCCATTACTCTCTAAAAGGTGGCACCAGCATTTATCAAACCAAAAGGCATTCTTTTATATGCAAATGTGCCCCAAGGTGTGGTGAAGGCAGTCTTGTGTTGGTCTGCTTCACCAACCTCAACTTGATTGTATCCTGAGAAGCCATCTAGCATTGATAAAATTTTTGAAGTTGTCACTATTTAAAGTACTTGATCCATGATTGGCAAAAGATAGTTATCCTTTAAGGATGACTGATTTATATTTCTAAAATCCACACAGATGCAAATTTTACCATTCTTTTTCCTTATAGGAACTATGTTTATAATCCATGTGGAATGATGGATTGGGGTGTGTGTGTATATGTATATATATATGTATGTATATATGTATGTATATATGTGTGTGTGTATATATCTATATATATATATATATATATATATATATATATATTCAATATATACATACATATATACATACATACATATATACATACATATATATATATACATATATATATATATATACATATATATATATACACACACACACCAAAATAGTACCTGATATCTTCAGATTTTACTGTCTGGATTTTTGCTTATAAGGCATTAAGTCAGCCTTGAGAGGAATTTCATGGTGGATTTCATCAGGCTTGAGAGACTTCAGGTCATCATAAGAGTATGCTAAGACATCTATGTATTGGCTAAGCAAAGTGGTGAACTTGAAATTCTCTTCCTGAGTGCAGCACTTACCAATGTTAACCATCTTGGAATTTTCTTCAGTAGTTAGATTTATTTGATCAAATATTTGAGAGAAGCTTGAATCTGTTTCCTATTATTTGATGAACCTATCATGCTTGTCAAACAATTTCTCAAGGGAAACCAGGCCTTTAGGAATATTATGTCCTTTGAGTTCTAATAATTCTTCATTTGCATTTGAACTTGATTCATGGGTTGGTTTACACTTTTGAGGTTCATTACCTTCAAAATGTAGTTGTTCAAAGTTGTTTTTTTGTTCTAAGAAGGCAATGATTTGCTGATCATCATTGAATACTTGCTAATGATTAGCATTGTCAAGCACACTTGGTCTAAATACTAGCTCAATAGTGTACTTGTCCTCTTTGAAGTCTGAGTGAGGGACTAAGAGAGTTACTAAAACAACAAGTGCATCAGGTCTGTCATTAGATTCCCTGGGTATGACAGAGATGTTGAAAGCATTAAAGCTTTCAATTTGGTCCCAGACTAGATTGCGATAGTGGCATAATATTTCATTCTTGGTTTGGTATAAGTTTTTTACTTGACAAACCACTAGTTTAGCATCTCCTTTGGCATGAAGGAGCTTGATGCCTTTGTCTCAAGCAACTTTCAATCCAAGCAACAAAGATTGTGTTATTAGTGTTGTTGAATTGTAATTTACATGAGTAGGGCAAAATATCTCCTTGAAGAGATATCAATACAATCTCAGCTCCTAAACTGGTAGAGGAGTAACTGTCATCAAATTCCAGAGTCCATACCTCATCAGACACTAATTTTTCTTTAGATTTTCATTCATTAGAGAGGGAAGATCCTTCCCCATCTATATTGTAACTTACCAACTCTTCTACTATTCTAGCTGAACTAATTTTTGGGTTGATACTTTCAAGAGCTTTATCATTTATTTCATGAAATTCATCTGTAGATAGAAAATAGTTACCCATGCCTGAAGATTTAAATATAATTTGAGCTTTAGGGGTTAATGCCTGAGTGACAATATATTTTGATTCCTTTTCAGGAAGTAGCCTCTACATGATGCCTTTGATAGGGATTCTTGCTACAGATAAGTCCATGCTCAATTCTCCACCAACATCTTTTCAAAAATTCATCCTAGAAGAATGATGTATGAGGCTAGGACATCAGCCACCAGCACTTTCATTTTGATTCTTTTGTCTGGAAAGGCTACAAATGCAAATTGGGTGTCTTTGATTTTCCCTAGTAATGGTGCTTGCTTTTTTTCCATGGAGAAATACCTCCCAAATGTTTTGGTCAATGTGAGGTCAAGGGATTCAGCTACTTTGGCAAGCATGACATTGTCAGATGCACCTGAGTCTATAATGCAATTGCTCAGTTTGTGACCATTTATCAAAAGGGAAACATAAAAAGATTTTATTTTCCTAGGGGCAGCAGGATCAGTAATGACAAGACTGTTTGAGATGGGCATGTTCTTTGGGGAATTAGGAGTTACCTTCTTAGCTTCTTATCCTATAGGGATGACCTTATTCTTCACACTCTCAACTAACCTATCCAACTACTTAGGATTGGATTGTAAATATTCAAACTCAGTCATTTGAATTTTGGTTTTTTTAACATGATCAATTATGTCAAATGACTGAATTAGACTAGGAACAGAGGAAGGTAATTCAACTTTTTGGTTTGTAGGGGGGAAGGATTGATTTGTAAAATTGAAGTTAAAGGTTAAGGTGAAATTGATGTACTTACCTTTTTGGTGATCACTGGGTCCTTTGGCTGGAAAGGTAGAGATGTTCCATGTCTAGAAACTAAAATTGCTAGTTGAGGTTGCTCTTCTATTTTCCCTTTATCAGCTTACTGGGCTGATTTTTTCTTGGATCGTGTGAACACTGCATATGATCCATCAAACACTTCTCCTTTACTTTCAGGTTCATCCTGGTAATTCAAGAAACCAATGTTGGAGTCGCTAGTTGATTCTTCTTGGTTTTCTATAATGACATTAGCGTCATTTTCTTGATTTAATTCAGGATGGAAAGAGAAATCCAATTCTACTTCAAGATATCCCATTGCTGAATTGGCTGGGGGTGATTTAATGGCAAGTTTCCCTTGTGGGGGAGGAAGATGATTTAACTGCCCTTGATTCCTATCAACATTGCCCTGATATGACTGATTTGGAAATGTCCTCCTTGGCATATCTCTATATGGAGTAGAAGACATTCCTTGCACTATTTGATTTTTGAGAGCAAGCAAATCATTTGCCAACTTATGCACCATTGGATCAGTGGTGCCTATAGATGGATATTCAAAAGATGATGAGGGTCTATTTCTATTAGAATCTCTCCTTATCTTCCCTGCTAAGATGAGATCATCTTCTACCTCAGTGGAAAAATCTTGAGGTACAACAAGGTCTATTTGATTGGTACGTCTCAAAAGGAAACTCACTTCAGGTAATTGAGAATTAATGAAGAAACATTTTGAGATTCTCAGCTATAGGTCGAGCAATTACAGGGATCTTATTCCTCAGTTTTTCAAACATGGCTATGAAGTTCCTCATTAGTTCATGAGGCTCCTTCTTCATTTATGTGAGCTGACCCAGACAGACATGTGCATCTTTTATAGGTTTGAATTTGGCTTCAAACTTGGCTTTGAGGGTGTTTCAGTTAGTTACTGACCAAGCTTGCAAGTGGTAAAACCAATCTATAATAGCACCTTGTAATGTCTCTACAAATAGTCTGACTACCACATCCTCAAATTCCACTCTAATTACACCACAGGCTATGCTGAAGGCTGCAATGTGTTCATCAGGGTGAACTTTCCCATCACCGTAGAATTTGGGCAAATTTTTCCTTGAACTGTGTGGGAGCTCATGTAGAGGTGGAGTAAGATTGATAAGGCTAAAAGAATTACCCCATGGGCCTTGAACTACCATTGTATGACTATGAAAAGGAAGAATAACAAATCTTAGAGGGGTAATTATTAGCAAAGATTTATTAATAGTAAAAGAGGATGCTTTGCCTGGTAATGGAGACCTGACTTTAGTAGGAGGAAAGATCCTAGTTCGTTGGAGGCAAGATGGTGAAGGAGATAAATCAAAATTATTTTGTTGTACCAAATTGAATATAGGGTCAACAATACTTTTATCCCTTTGGCTTTGTGTATACCATGAATCTGCCAGATTGTGGAACAAAAATAGAAAAGAATTGACACTGCTTCAGCTTGAAGCCTGAGGCTTTAACCTATGCATTCTTTCCTAATGGATTTGGTTTGCAGACCAGATTATATAACAGAAATGGATAAAGATGGTAACGCTATAATGATAATGAGTAAGAAGTGGAATGGAGTCACTAGAATCTATAATGGATAAGGGTATAAAGATAATGGGTAAGACACATGTGATGTTTCAATCTAAAGCTTAAGGCTCTAAATTGCATAAAACTATTGGTATCCCCAGCAGAGTCACCAAAAACTATTGGGTGAATATTTTGTCAATCAATGTACTGATAAACAAAATAGGTCTGATCAACCATAGTAGGAAGATTGGTAAGCCAAATGTGTAGGTTTACCACATCAAAAGGGGACTAATCTCTCCTCTCATCAAGTGGAGGTTCCCTGTAGATATGCAAGAGTTATATAATCTCTCTCTCTCTCTCTCTATATATATATATATATATAAATAGAAAATAACACTCAAGGGTATGATAAACCATCCATCTCTCTTTTTTTAGAGATGATGTGCACAAATCAAAGGAGAAATCTTGATGAAATGATAGAAGACACTCCTCTTCTTTCAGGAGTGTTGTTCAGCAGACAAAAGGAATCTTTCTAGTGGTGACAAATAACTGTAACAGGGTGCAGTGACATGGCAGGATGAAATGAGGCATAAAGTCTCCACCTTAATTGCCAAAGAGTGAAATATGAAGAACAATGAGGGCACAAAGTCCTCCCAAGGATCTTAACATAGAAATAGTAAATAAACACACACTGAAGATAATTATGATAGCACAAAGTCTGAAAGTAATTGGCTTCAGGACACCTTATTTATCACCTCCACTAGATCTACTTGTTAAATTTCATAAACAAGAATACATTTAGGAAATAGACATAAGAACAATTTATTGAAATGATACAAGCTATAACAGCACAACGTCTGAAAGTAACCTACTTTCTGATTCAAACAAAGAAATATGATGAATAATCTGAACTCAAAGTTTCAGTAATGCCTTTCAATTTGGGTAGAGTTTTGCTTCTGATAACTGAGAGAGATATATTAAACAATAAGAGAGAGTCCAATATATATATCCCTCCAAGAAAGACTTGGGAGAAGTAACACATCAAGTTTCATTAAATTTTGTCAAGAAGATATGCTAGAATAAGGCGTATTTGCCCATTTGTTTTTCTCAATGCAAAGAAATAGGTCATGCCATTGAATGTTTGTGTCCTCCAGTGTCTACTTGGTGGTCTGCTTCTAGAAATATATTTCATGTGTGGATATTTATGGTCTTCTTCATCATTCCTCCTTTTCTGGTTGTTGAATTGGGTCCTTGGTTTAATCAGATCTTTCTCTTTGGTCACTTTCCAAATAGGTGAGGACACTTGGTAGCATCCATGGGACTCTAAGAGATGCTTATTGAAAAGAAGCTTTGAAACCTATAAGAAACTCAAGATGTCAATACTAACATTTGTCGCGCTTCATGGAGTTATAATGAGATATGTGGCAGCTTTCGCTTGTCTATAGAAGCTTTAGAAACATTTTTGAAAGTCCTATGAAAGAGGACACGTGGTAGTGTTTACTGAGCTTTGGTTATACTATAGAAAAATTTAGGACTCATTTTAGATTCACTCGGATGCTAACACTTGTCGGTGTCCACTGTGCTTTAGCTGCCTTTGGAAAGTCTTCAGGACTCATATTAGTTTCTTGTGGAAGATGACACGTGGCAGCTTCTATTGAGTTTTAGCCACTCACCCAAGACCCACCACAGTCCTTAACAAAGAGACCAAATGAGGAAACTATTAATGTTGACATGTGGTGGCTTCCACCAAGCTTTAGCTTTCCTTTTGAAACATTTTAGACTCATTTTAGATTCATGTGGATGATGCCATGTGGCACATTTTATTTCTTGAAACTGTGTCTCAGCAGATGACACGTGACAGTTTTTTCTACATTTCTTAGTGACACATGGTGGGTTCTTCTACAACTTTATGAGGGACATGTGGTGGCTTTTCGAGATTTTATTTCCTTGATGGGTTTTCTATTTTGGGGGAATTTTCCTTTGGGCAAGAAGTCTAAAAGAATTCTTTCAGATAATTTATCTGAAGGAAATATTCCTTTACAACTTTGCTATGGGAACTTTTTCAAAGGAATTCCCTTGTTCATTTAGCCTTTGAATCGGTCTGCTTTCTCCCCGCCTACCCTCTGCAAGGGTTGTTTGAGCTCCAAAGTGACCTTTCAAATTTTTTCAATGGTCCACTTTGGTTTTCGAGTGCCCTCCAAAAGGGCTATTTATCCTTTGGCCTTTCCTTTTGGGATTTTTTTCCGATCCCAATAGGTGACACATGGTAGCATCCACTGTGAAATAGGTGAGGCCACGTGGCAGCATCTGCTTAACTTATAGAGGCTTTGGATTCCTTTTGAGTGTCCCACAGAAGATGACACATGGTGGCTTCCACTGAGCTTTTAGAAACACTGTAGATATACTTGAGACTCATTTTGATTCATGTAGATGCAGACACTTATCACATTCTACTTATCTTACAAGGGACACGTGGTAACTTATGCAACTCTTAGAAATAAATAAAAATGGGGCTCGATAGATGACACTTGGCAGCATCTGCTGGGCATTGACAGGATTTTATTTTAGGCTTTTCTTGACTTAGCCACTTTTGCCACAAAAATTCCCTCCACAAGGGCACTTGTCCCTTTGCCTTTTGGGGCATTCCTTTGAACCTGCCACTTGAACCGACCAATTAAACCAACTTTGGTTCAACGATTTAATGGTTGATTCCTTCATTTCTATTTGTTCAATTGACTGCTTAAACCAAGCTTCTTGGAAATAAACTGTGTTGAACCAATCACCATTGAACCTGTTAAGGCTTTGAACCCGTTGAACCTTTGAACTTGAGTGATTCAATGGTTCAATGGTTTAAGCCTTCTCTTTGATAAGTGTTTTGAAGCAGTTGATCCTGAAGTGGTTGAACTTTGAACCTTGACAAAAGTGCTTAATTATTTTTGGTGATGTTTGAACTTTTGAACCCTTTGAACCCGTTGAACCAAAATGGTTCAAACACTGCATAGAAACTTGCTGATAAATTATTTTGGTTGAACCAAGGCATTGAACCGATCCTGAAAATGACTAAGTGTTGGAAACTTGTTCTTTTGATTGAACCTGCCTGTAGAAGCCTTTGAACCTATTAAACCTGTTAGTCCTTTAACTGAAAAAGCTTGAATAATTCCCAATTTTGAGGTTTAGAATAATTTTTTTTAATGGGAAGAGATAATTTTGTCTTGCAGGGCCAAAATAGTTTATATGTTGTCCCAAAAATGCGTGACATTTTTCAGTTACAATAAAACCCACAAGAGGAAAAAGTAGAGTGAAGAGGAAAAAGAAGAGATATTTTTTTGGAGCTAGGTGAATGAGGAAGGTTTATGCATCAAGGAAGGTCTAGAAGAGAAGGAAGTGATGATAAATCCAACTTAGGTGACACCTCAAATAGAAGGGAACACTAGGATATTAAAATATAGCCCAAAAAGTGGATCTATCACTCATACACCACTTATAAGGATGATCCAAAATTTTAAATTAAATCATATGTTTGATGTAGGAGTATCCCAAGAGATTTAACAATCTTGTATCACCTAAAAAATAGGTTAGTAATTTGGTGAATAAAATAAATTTGAAACTGCATGATCACACAACACAATAAATTGAAAGGATTTTTAGGAGTATGGAAGAGTGCACTTACATATGATGAATATATCATGAATTTTTCTAGGGATTAGAATAATAAGGGTTATTTTTTTTATCTAAGGCATGGAGAACACATGTGAAGAAATGAAGTATGGAAATTCCTAATAGAGAGGAGATTGGATACATATGATTAAGCCTTTGAAAAAAGGATTAGGCATGTATGTGTGATGATCGGAATGACAAAAAAATGATTGTTTTTGAAGTTAAGTATGAATGAAATTACAAACACACATACCAGTAGAAACTTAGAGGAGTGTGTTATTAGAGTCACAACATGCCATTTTTACTAAATTTTTTAGTTTCATAGGATTATGAATGGTGTATTGTGCACAATTGAGAAGAATGTTAGGCATGATTATATCAAGATAGTATATTCCATTTTGGGTAATTCACACATATTATGCAAATATAAGATAGTTTGCATACATGTAAGTGTGAAAAATAATATTAGTGAAAATGGCTCTTAGTTGCATGAGGGATGAAGTATTTCAAAAAAAAAGAACTAAAGAATAGGATTCATGACATAATGTAGGGAAAACATTAAAATATTCCAAGAATTCTATGGGTTAATAATGTATATCTATAAATTAGCCATAAAAGTGTTGGCAAGAAGTAAAGTTGACAAATTAAAATATATAGATCTACTTGACTAAGTCAGATTAGGGTGGATCAATGCTCCTTTAAAGATATGCTACCTTAGGTTGGAAAATAAAATTTTCACTAAAATTATATATTTATGCAAAGTCATATTTATTAGCTAATCAAATTTTTGTGGAAGACACCACATTAACCATAGATCAGGGGTCTATAAGCAAAGGTGCAAGGCCCTACATTGACAATTTTAGATCCCTTAAAAAAGCATATAATTAGCATAAAAGGAAGATCCTAGAACATAGAAATCCTTTAACCTTGAAAGCACAGTAGTCTAAGAGACTCCATCACTTTAGAGATAAAGAGAAAAATACAAGTCTTAGGACTAGACTATAAGAGTTAAAGAGCTCATTGTACAAGTTGAGAAGCTAAAAATATATTTTAAAACCCATTTGAGTGATTGAAAATCAAAAACTGGTTTGAGTCTATTGTGTTATTGAATGATTGAGTGATAATATCACTCATATTTATGGCTTAAGGAATCCCTTCACTAGGACCCCTACTAGTTATGGGAACATTTATGCAATAAATACAATAGCTTCCATGTAAGGGAACATAATAAAAATTAATTTATGGAAGTGGAAGTACTCATATTTGAAGTAAAAAACATGTACAAAAATATGTAGAGTATCCCAAAAAAATATTATGGGATGGAAATGATTATGAAAATTTTGTATTATCATGGAACTAACGATGTTAAATATCACATCCAAAATTAATAAATTTCATGGTACAAAAATAGAGTGCCTACATGAGAGATAAAATCAAGAAAATTTTCCATGTAGTTGATAGATTGTGCATATATATGGTAGAGGAGGTGTGATTGAGATCAAATTGTGGTAGAATTAAAATAGATAATGGATACATTATTGATGGATGTACACATTCAATAATTAAAGTAATAAAGTGTCATATCCTAATTCTATCCCTTGAATAATGTGCATATTACAAAATTATAATAAGATTTGTCTGTTATTTTTATATGTTGCACATGTTTTTTAGATCTAGTTTCTTCTTATTTTATGAGTTACTTTCTTTTGATAAGTTTTTACTAAATTATCCTTAGTAATTTATTTTTTTACATTTTATTATTCTGTTACTCATTTTATATATAAAAAATATGTTTTATATTTTCTATTCATGTGTTTAATATGTTTGTTTGCATGCATATAGGTAATGTTATATACACAATATATTTAACTTTATCATTTGCCAATGATTTCTTTCTTGCAATAAGCTATTGATTATTGATCTATTTGACTACATGCCTTAAAGGGTAAATTGGGAAAGGGTTGGGCATACCATTGGTGATTCACAATATTTTTGGTCAACTCTATCATTACTTAAATCCATTATAAATCCTGCTTATCCAACTCCTCAAACAATCTAAAATGTCTCTACACATTTCCTTAAGCATTTATCCTTTAAATATCCCCTAACTAATCAAATGCCCCCCTTTTCTACTAAGTTAGCTAGGATGATTTTTTTAGAAAGGATTAAACAAATGTCATGGAACTAAGTCAGCCTAGCTAACTTAGTTTGAGGGATAACGATAACCTTTTACAATTAAAAGGATCAAGCTAGTTGATCTTGTCATTTGAAATTTAGGAAGGGTTAAGGATTATCCATAGCTATAAATATAAGGCTCATTTCAATCCAATAGAGAGGGACATTCATTTACTCATCATTATAGTTCAAAAGTTTGTTAAATATACATTTTAAGGAGCTATTGCTTAGGGTTTTGCCTTGAACAAGAGATTACTTGTATTATGGGAATCCTTGGATGCAAAGTAGGAGGATTTTATCCTAAATTCGATTTCTATAATTTGGTCCATATAAATCTATAACAACCTCTTAAAAATAACTATTGGCCAAGGAAGAGATTGAGACTCGACAAGTTCACCCAAGGTAAGTATTCATAACATTTTCCACTTAATTTGATAGATAAATATTGTATAATTGATGTGTTTGATGTATAACTCTTTGTTTAGATTATCTCTATGTTTAAACTTAGTATAGATACAGGGTTTTATTTTCTTTCCATTTTCAATTTTAGGTGATTTATGCCCTCATTTTCCTACCATGATCCCTTAATTGTTTGTTTATGTTTAACCATCCCCCTTTCTGCCATAAGATTTGGTGAGAACTAGATTAGTTATATTTTATGTACTTAGACCTAACTAGGGTTATTCCATAGTGTCATTCACCTAGAGGCTTTAGAACCCTCTCCTTTGGTGTTTTATGGTAAGATATCCCTTTGTTAAGTTTAGTGGATTCAATTTGGTTGTGCTCTCGATATAAACATGTATTGAAATAGATGTTAGTTGATTACCTTACCTGATCTTAGATTTTTCTATTTCAGATAATTTGTATATATATCTTAATTATTTCATACATTCTAGTGAACTTGACATGAATCTAACCTTTGAATTTTTATTTTTCACTTTTAATTAACTAGATCAAGGTGGTCGATTTAGTCTTAACCTCTATCTACAGATATAGTATTTATAATCAACTAGATAATTTTGGTCAAAATAGTTTTATCCTCTATTTGTAGGTTTTATCCAACATAATAAATCATGTTTTCAGATATAGCATTTTCTCTGTTTATAGGTCTAATATATTCAATCAACTAGATCATGTTGGTCGATCTAGTTTTATCTTTAAACTTACATAATTTTATATCCAATAGACTAAATTGAATTAATCAACTCAATCATTTTAAATATTTTTGAATTTTTTATTTATAATCAACTAGATTGAGCTAGTTGATTTAGTTTAGGTTAATAATTTTTTACTTTTCATCTTTCATAAAACTTGATCAGGTTAGATGATTTAGCTTTATTTTATCATTTTTAATGTTTAGTTATCTATATACTAAATCAACATGTGGATCCCATATAATCCATATATTTTTCATATTTTTGCCTCTAAAGACTCAATTAGGTTTAGACAATATAACTATCAATCAATTTTTTAGCATTGTAAGTGAACTAAAAAGTTGATCTCGTCGATCTATTCATATTCTCTAGTTTTACTCTAAATAAGTTCTATATTTCAAAAAAATTCAACTAATTAAATTTATCATTTTTGTATTTGAATATAAATTATTCAACATTTCAAAATTTCATCTATCCTTGCTACTTTTCATTTCTACCAAATTGTACCATAGAGTCAACTAAGTCGACCCAACTTACTTAGCTCTGTGTCTATTTGCTTTACTGAAAAAATTAGATTGACCTGGTCAAATTTATTTGTTTTAGGCATGTTTTCAAAATAGATTAAATCAGCCTACATGACTTTGCTTTCTTCTAATTGAAAACTATATTGTCCTAGATGATCCTATTTTGTGTTCTTTATTTTTAACACAAATAAAGGAATTCACTTTCATTTCTTAGTAGTTAATCTCACATTTTCATTGAAAATAGTTTGGTTGCTTGTTTATTTATTTTATAAAATGAAAAAAATGGTTTTTGATAATTTATTTTTTTCCTTTATTTTCACTTTGTCTTGACTTCCCTAGAAACAGTGTATCGATAGTTTTAAAATAAATTATCTACTATAGTGAAGGGATATGTGATACTCTATTTACACTCATTATCTATCATTACATATATCGTGGTGTGAGGGGCTTGGCCCAATAATCATAACCATAGTACAAAACTAACATGGTATTCAGTTTCCATGTACCTAAAAATATTTCAAAAAAGGTTAGGATTTTCCTTTGAATTGAAACCTAGGAATCCAACCATCCATTTGATTTTGTGGTACATTGGTTAGTGGTTGGTGCTTATAATTTACTTCCATTTTACCCTTGAAATTGGATTTAGTGGGTTATGTAAATGAAACTTCCTCCATAGTTAGCACTTTGAAACCATAACTATCTAATGGATAAGCAAGTATATTTGGAAGCCTAAAAATCAATCAAAACCTCTTAGTACAATTTATTGGTCTTGTTTTCTAAGAAATTAGTTAGCATCAATAGTTACAAAATTACATTTTCTACTTATTGTTTTCTATTATTTATTGTATTATAGATTGTATCGACTAACGTCACTAAATTTTTTTTGGTAGATAGTCTTAAATTATATATGATTTAATACTACCTTAAAAATTACATAGTTTAAATATTTTTAAAAATATTTCTAGTTTCAACTAAATTGACTAGCATGAATTAGTATAATTTTGTTTTTACTATCTATAAAACTAAGTAGACTAGCTCAACTTAGTAGGCTTTCAAACCACTTTGTTTTCCCTTTCCTGTCAAACTAAGTCAACCAGTGCTACTTAGTAGGAGTTTAGGTCACTTTATTTTTATTGCCTATCAAACTAAGTTGACCAACTTGACTTATTAGAATTTCAAAAAACTCTATATTTTCTACTTGTAAAACAAATTTGAACAACTTGAATTAGTATAATTTAAGAAAACTCTATATTTTATACTTGTCAAACTAAGTCAACTATATTGACTAAGTAGTCTTTTAGAAAATCATGTATTTTTATACCTATAAGGATAAGTTGACCAAATTGACTTAGTAAGTTTTTAAACAATTGTTCTAAATTTAAAAAAATTACACTGGATCAACTAGGCCAATCCTATTTTTCCTAGCTGACTTACTTGAAGTTATCAATATTTTTCCCCTTCAACATCTATCTCATTTTTGTCTTTATCACTCTGATGAGCATCATGAAACCGCCCATTAAAATATTTATTGATAGCCTCAACCCATTATGAGTATACATGGGTCCTCCATTCCTTCCTACCTTATCCACCTAAGAGGATATCCCCTTATGGCACAATTACTCACATCACTCATCTAGGTGAATGGAATGCAACATGGTCCATATCACTTAAAAGAATGATTTAGATAATCCTAATCTAAATGGTTCTATTTATAAACTATATTACCTTATTATTGGACAAAATGATACCAAAATGAGAAATCATCCTATAGGGAAACTACCATAGGATACCCTCCTCTCACTAATACAAAGGCTACCCATGCAACAAACACCGACATTCTACCTAACCCTACTAATAATCAAAACGTACCTACTGATACAACTAAAATTAATAATCAAATGGTTAAAAAAATGAATGTTTTGCAAAAAATAATAGTTCTCAAATTTTCTAAATGAAAAAGCATATACTACAAATGGAAAGTCAAGGCTCTGTCATCATGTCTCAAAATAATTGTAATTTTATATCTCCTCCTCTTAAAGATGCCAAGTGGAATATCATCCCTCAACCTATCATGCATAACAAAATGATTCAACATGTTCAAAATTAAGATTTAGATCCATTCATATTATCCATTGATATTGTAAATATTTCTTCAACCATTAAGTATGATGGAACTAAAGATCTTGTTATTTTCCTTAAATCATTTGACAATCTCTATAAGGATTGGGTCCAAACTAATGCTTTCACTACCACTAAAATTCTTATCAAAAATATTATAGGAGATGTTATAGAGTGATATAATCAACTTCCCCAACATTATATATGGTAGCTAGAGCATCTTGTTAGTGCTTTAGTTAATTATTTCAATAAAATGAACTATCTACAAATTATCTTAGTAATTTTATTAATGCTAAACAATTACCTATTGAATATACCCATAATTTTATTAAAATATGGAGATCACTACCTTATAAAGTACATCACAACATGATAAATGAAAATCTCTTCAAACTTTTTATTACCACCTAAAAACCTTCTCTTCAATTCAAGGTATGAATCATTTCCACTCAATACTTAGAGAAAACTCTTGACCAAGCCAAAAGACAATATTTCCTTATTGACCAATTTAAACCATCTCGTAATTCAATCAAGGAATCTTTCAAAAACTCAAATAATGCAATCACTACCACAAATTTCCAATCTAAATTCCCTCCAATTAAAATGGGATCAATCAAAATTAACATTCGAACTTCCTACCGCCCACCCTTGATGGTATTAGAAATGAAGAGACTTTTATCTCCAATTAAACCTTTCATCTATAATAATACTACTCCAACATGGTATCATCAAAAAAATTCTATTGGTTTCATGCTAACATAGGCCATTCTCATGAAACATGTCTTATACTTATAAATTTTTCTATTTATTTTATGTTAGGAAATACATTTGATCATGATGCAATGATTAGAATCCAACACACTAATTATCTTAAAGCTTCTCAAAAGTGAAAATTTTCCAAATCCACAAATTCAAAATATCAAAAATCTATTTCCTAAGAACCCAATACATAACATTATAATGAAGATGTCTATGACATTGATGTTTATTATGATCAATATTATACTAACTCTTAATATGTGAATGTAGATAAAGTCAATTATCATGAAAAACTACTCATAAATATCCTATTACCAAACCTAAAAAGATTTTATTGATGATAAACTAATTAAAATAACTACCAATTGTCCACCTATATCTTTCAAACCATCCACTAGTGATGTCCCACCTCCGTTAGTGGACCCAAATATCCTTCCAAAAACTACTCCACTTAATCAACCTAAAACTCATACTCAACCTTCTTATAAAACCCACTATAATTTATTAGAAGAAATTAATTTCATGCCTTGTAAAATAACTCTCATGGAATTAGTGATAAATTCAACCTATCATTGCAATATTCATATGCATCAAATCTAAGACATAGAAGATACTGCATTCAATGATTCTGAACTACCTCTTGATAATCATCAACTTGTAGAAGTTCATGTTATCTAAACAATTTAATATACCAAACCCTCAATTGAATTTCTTAAATAAGATATGATAAATTATGAAAACATCTTTCATGCTAATGATCCACCACTCTTTATCAAAATTATCATCAATAATAATTTATTTTTAATTGTTTTAGTTGATGAAGGATCAGGTATCAATGTCACCTCTCTTTTTTTATTTCAACAAATCAAATATTCCAAATAAAAACTCAAACCAACCTGACTCACATGTTGTGGATTTGACAAAACTAACCAATAAACACTTGGATGCATTTGTCTTCCTCTTATAATTGGACACAATATAGTCTACACCCAAATTATGGTGCTTGATCTTCCCTTATCTTACAACATGCTTTTAGGACATCCTTAAATTCATCACATGTGAGAAATTACATATTTCAGTGGATAATGCATCAAATTCGTACATAATGGTAAATATTAAAAATATGAGGTTGATCATAATCCCTAGAGTATTCAATTTCCAAATCCTAAATCCCAATACCATTTTCCTACTATTTCCCAGAATAGTCCTCATCTTCTTGAATTTTTAAATATTCTATTGAATTTACATGTCACTCTTGTAGACTCAGATGATGATGAACCCGATGAGCTAAAAAACATTAACAATACCACTCAATTACCTCCCTATATTATATAATGGATACCCCCTTATCTACTTCCATGATACATATAACCATTCCCTTAATATATGACACTATTTATAGCACTTACTCATGTAACACACATGAGTATTCATACACAAAATACTATTTCACTTGCAATGAGTATGGGGTAACCAAAATATTTCAAGATCCTTTAGCCATGTCTCCTCATTACTTTAAGTAATATGGGATTGTCTACTACATATGTGCCCATTAAAACAAATGCATGTTTTATATCTCCATCCTATGATGATACCTACATTATGGCATTATATAAATCATGAGAGTTAGATGTATTACATTATCATAAGACATTAGTTAAAATACATGCATTCAATCATGACTTCATGTCATTAAAATATCCTATGATAATGAATCAAATCTAGAAGGATATTTACCACCCATCAGTTCACTATTAATATATAATCCATGGGTCATCTAAGTTATTTAATAATATAATATAATTTAACCTCCAATCCCTAATCACACTAATCAAATCTATCTCTTAAGTCAAGATCTACTAACTCCCGTTGATCTTCCTACATAATCCAATACTTATCTGCTTATCTTGATACCAACTTATATTTAATAATATCATACCCCTAATTCTAAAATTATCTTAGATTCAAAAGTTATATCCATTCGATAGATACATTCTAGACATGAAAAAAATGGAAACAAAATTATAGATCTTGAAATAGATGTTGAATATTCTAGATCCTTACCCACAATACCTACTGATGAAGCCATGTTATAACTACTCTATGATTGTAAACCTCAACTCCCATGCCAAAATCACAAGCTAATTCATCTTGAAAAAAAAGTATCCTTGTTTCAATAATTTCATTGCTAGTGTCAACCATGATATACATCTTGTTTCTTCACCCCCTTTTGCACCTTATCAATTCCAAGACAAAAATGCTATGCTTATTTAATAAACTATGGTAATTAATTATGGATAAATACCATCCCTCAACATATTATTTTCTCCAAATAACTTCATCCTATGAAACATGATAATTTTAGTTTATTCTTTGATAAATACTATGAGTCTTTCACATGGTCCTATGAAGATATCCCCAGTATTGACCCTAGTATTTTAATCCATAATATCATTACATATCTTGATGCCAAAATTATGCATCGAAAGTAACTTAAATTTCCTCATGAGATTTCCATTCTATGTCATAAATAAATACTCAAACTCCTAGAGGATAAATTCATCAAACCTTTTGATTACTCTGAATGGGTTTCTAATATTTTTCCCATATGCAAGAAAGTAACCATGGTTATTAACATTTTTATAGACTTTCACAATCTTAACTTATCCCAAATATAAATTTTTTATTACCATAGTTGATGTCATTGATGGATATGAAATGTTATCTCTCATGGATGGTTTATTGGGATATAATAAAATTCATATTTCTCCTAAAGATCAACATAAAACCACATTTATAATAGAATGGGGAACCTACTGTTACACCAAATTGCCTTCGGTATTAAAAATGCTAGTACCATTTATCAATTTGCCATGACCCATATATTTCACAAAATCATACATAAGATTATTGAAACCTGTGTATATGATATTATCACCAAATTTAAGCACTATGAAAATTATCTTCATGAACGTGATATCATCTTTGACTATCACATTAGACACAAAGTCAGAATCAATCCTTAAAAATGTGTTTTCGGTCTCATCTCTAGTAAAATATTATATTTTTTATTTTATTTATAAGGAATTGATGGGGATCCAACTAAAATCAAATTTATTTTCAACATGCCTATTCCTTATTCTATTAAAAACATATAGACATACCTTGGTAAACTTGAGGCAATCCAATGATTTGTTCCTAAGATGGCTTGTTGTATTTATTTAGTAAATTCCATTTTTAAGAAAGGTATAGCTCTATAATTTTGTAACTCATGTCAAAAATCATTTGAAAACATGAAATAAGCACACCTGCATCTTCCCACTCTTTGACCTCCTTCCAACGATCAGCCTCTCATCTTGTACACTTCCTATACCCCCATATTACTTGGGTCAATGCTTTCTCAACAAGATGAAATAGGTCATGAATATGCCATATATTATATTATTCATTCTCTAATAGATTAATAAAAATGCTATATGAAAATAAAATTTTATTGTCTCTTTATTTATTTCATATTTGAAAAGCTTCACCGCTATATGATTTACCAAACAAATTATGGAATCATCCATTTTGATCCTCTTTTTCCATTATTCTCAAAATATTTCTTACCCTATGTTATAGTTATAAAATGGATTGTTATCATGATGGAATTTGACTTATGAATCATTATGTAAAAATCAGTTAAATTCTAAGTAATTGTTGAAAAACTTGTTATAGCTCCTATACCAGCTAATAATCATCTTCAGGAAACTCTTCCCAATGAATAACTATTATACATTGAAGGTTTTAACCAAGCTATTTCACTCAATAATTATTTCCACAACTTTATAGCTGACCTTGAGAAAATTAATCTTGATAAACTAGACAGTACCATTTCTAAACCAAAATCAAAAGCCATCATTGAAGAATTACCTAAAGTTACAATTAACCTACATGAAGATACTTGGACCATTCATTTTTATGTTACTAAATGCATTCAAGGGGATAGGTAAGGATGTGTCCCATATTATCCTCATGACAAAACCATACCTGTCACTTTTCAATTAACCTTTAATTTTACTAACAAAATGGTTAAGTATGAATCTCTCATCTTAGGCATGAGAGCCATCATAGATTTAGGCATCACTTACCTACATGATTTAGGTGATTCATGAGTCATATGTTTCCAAGTTAATGGTGAATATCAATGAAAGATTAAAAATATTATCACTTATCATCAAATTTCCACCACTTTTGGTTAAGAATTTAAATCACTCACTATAGAATCAATTCCATGAGAGCATAATGCCATAATTGACTCACTCACTTCATCTGCCTCTTTTTTTCATCCTCATCAAGATCTTCATGATTCCTAATTCTCATCCACATACACATATCACCATCTTCACTACCAACCAAAAATGATTCTCTTATCTTCCACATTGAGGCTATAACTATCTAAGAAATCCCATGGTATAAAAATATATATATAATTTATCAAAACCCACACTTATCCAATTAACACTAATTCTTAAAAAAAACCAAAATTCATAAAAAATCTTACAAATATGTCTTATGACATGACATATTATATTATCTAGATGCCAAAGGTACCTTTTTTGGTTGTGTCATTCAAGATGAATTTACTTCCCTCGAAAAAACACATGGGGGCATTTTTGTTGGCCATTATAGAATACATGATACAACCCATAAATTCCTACACATGGGATACTTATGGCCACACTTGAAAAATATGCTATCATATTTACCAAAAAATGTAATCTCCACAAATTTAATGATGACCTTATTTACTTTCCTCTAGCTAAAATTTCAAACATTAGAATCTCCTTGGCCTTTTTCCATGTGGGGATTAGAACTCATTGGTAAATTATCCTATTCTCAAGATGCTCATGTTTTCATTGTCATGACCACTAAATATTTAACCAAATAAGTTGAGGCTATGCCCTTTGTTAATGCCATAGGTATCACCATATCCAAATTTATACTTAATCAGATCATTTGACACTTTGGAATTGCCAACACTATCATTTTTTACAATGGTGGTAATGTTAAGAATAGGGATATGAAATAATTATTTGATAAATTCAAAATAACGCATAAATTTTAAAAACTTTATTATAATTAATGAAGTGGCCAAGTAGAAGCCACTAATAATATTCCTAAAATAACATTAGAAAAGAAAATATAAGATTCTCATTCTGGTTGGCATCTAAAACTTTATCCTACACTTTGGGCTTAACACACTAGCATCCATAACACTACTAGGTTAATATCATTTTATTTATTATATAGTTATAAATATATCTTACATATATAAGTTGAGTTATCATCCTTACACATCTCTATTCATGATTTTTTTTAGGCCTATTTACATGACTTATACCTTCAAGATGAGCATAACCTAGGTGCTTTACAACATAATCAATAACGCAAAGATTGAATTGTCGAATAACAAAACAAAAAAATTCAAGGTTCATACCTTCAATATTGGTGGATTAGTCCTAAAATTAGATGACACCCATGATAAATACTAAAATTATGCTCAAAAGTAGTGGGGACCTTATCTAGTCAAAGACATTCTTGGTCCTAGTACTTACAAATTATAAACTAATGGAGGACATATTTTAAGAAAACCCACTAATGCTCAATTATTAAATAAATATTTTAATTAAATTATTTAATATTGTTATCTTACATATCTTTCATATAGTTTTATATATTTTAGTGCTAATACTTCTTGCAGGATATTCAAAAGCTTCCCAATGTGTAGTATTGCATTAATCTTAGTAGCCTTAGTTCTTTTTTTTGGTCCTTTGGTCAATTTATATTCATTCATTTACTTCATGAGTTGTGTCATAAGACCATGGATTAAACCCAGTCATCCTCATCAATATATTTTGTTTCTTTTCATTTCTCCCTGATCCAGGTGGATACATATACACTATAAAAAATGAAGTCCTAAAATTATAGACTAATCAATGAGAACATAGAGCTCATCAAGAGCTTTCTGGCATAATTTAATGGGTCAATTTTGAACCCATATACATAAGATATCCCATGTTGAAGATCAAATAGGGAAAAAAATTGGTTTTGATGAAACCTCTAGTTGGATGACAACAAGTGGCGAATGGAGATTCATCCATATGGTGGGTCCTCAAGCCACCACATGGATTTTCACTACCTTATTCCTCCATAAGCTAAAAAAAATTATCAACTCAAGCCTAAGTTGGGATACAGACCCAAGTTAGATAGTGAGTTGAATTGGAATGCAGACTGAGTTGGGGTGGAGAGACTAACTTCCAACCAAGACCATGTTAGGGTATCTAAAGGAGTCGAGTTAGGGTGAAAAATAATATAGAGTGCCGAGCCTAAGCCTAATCTAGCCAACCCAGATGGAGAACCTAGTTTATGACAAAACACAATTTAGGTTCCACATTTTACCTTGGATGGGTTGAATGGGTGATTTGGGTCTAACTTAATCGCAAATGTCAAGACATGACTAGGTTCCATGATGGAATGGGTCAACTAAATGTTGTAAGGATAAACATGTAATAGATGGAACATGTTTCCCACACAAGCTACCATGTTCAATGCCAAGTTTGGATTGATCCTAACATATCTCATGGATCAAGCCAATCCAAACATCCACCTAGGTTTTGAAATATATGCCACAATTTCCAAATGCCATGAAGACTATCAAACATTGCTAACAATTTAAGATTCAAGTACATGTGGATGGGAAGTCACCCAAAATGGTCTAAAGACCAAGTTAAAATGTGGATGGGAGTCTATTAAAAGACTCATGGTTACAAGCCCATGGCCAATGTGGGATAAAGATATTGCATAAAATGTTATGCCTTTGCCATGAGATTCGAACCCTTATCCTCTTGGGTAAAAGGATAAGTATCCAACTATCAAAATCAAACATCTAAATGCTATATAAAGCATTGAGAAATTATATTTGTATAAGGAAAACAAGAGTCCTTAGCCAATATTGATAAGGCATAAGGACCTACATCTACTCTTTCTCCAAATTAAGGCATCTAGATTCATTTTTGGACTTCAAGGAAAACTAGTGAAATATTCTAGTTTCCAAGACGGTTCTATCAATATGTTAAGTGTCTATTTTGATGCTTAGAAGTGATATTTTGAGAAGACATTAAATGGTGTTTTTTAGGAAGGTGGAGAATCTGTACATCGGTTTACCAGGATTCTTTAAAGAGTTGACCATACACATTTGGAAGTTTGTGATAAGTTAGAGAATATGTTTATGGGTTTACCAAGATTATTTGAAAGTTTAAACAAAGGCAAGATTGCATTTATGATAATAAGGTGGAAGGTCTATTTGTGGGTTTATAGAGGCTTTTTGAAGCTTTATTTCCAATTGATATGTAGTCTTAGAGTGTCCATTTGACAATTGTGAGAATTTTCCATGTACTCACTTTTCATAGAAATAGATCAGTTTGTACTATAAGTGAACCCAAATACATAAGCATTTGTTGAAGTCTATAATCAACTCTTTTGCAATGTGGTTGGTATTATTGCATTGATTTTTTTTTAAGTTGATCATTTTATAGATTAATATCAGTATATTTAATAAATTACCTACAAAGAATCGAAGGTAAACATTTTGGCACAAAAATTAGTGCCAATTTATGGATCAGGTTGGTATCAAAGTGGTTCTTGCTAGTCGCTAATAGTTTTTCCACATTGTGGTAGTGAGCTTCTATTTCTGTATTGATATGAAAGCATAGGCTATTTAACACTAGATTTTTAATGGATATGTAGCATAGTGGTTCCAATAGAGGAAAGTAGATAGAGGAAAGGATCTTGCTATTCTAATTACCAGTCAGTATTCATTATCCCTAGTTTTATAGAGGATACCATCTATACCTCCAGACATTGTCTTATGATCCATGAGAGCCTCCAGGTAGAGTATTCTAGTCATTTTAGATGGATGTGCCATTAGACTTGTATTCGATGGGGACATTAGAATGGGTTATGTGACCACTGATGTAGTACATTTATTGGGCTTGCCAACATTACCACTACTACATGAAAAAATAGTTGGCACATAGAATGGCATTGTCTAAGGTATGGAAACATATTATTGAACCTTGTGATTTGTAGTTAAAATACAATTCTCAAACATGGTGACTCTCGATATCATCCATTGAAGATGAACGAGATGAAACTAGAAAATTTGTATCTCTTAACTCAACAAGCATCTTTCATAGATGATAGCATAGAGCTTCACTTGGATCACACTTGAATCATACATTTTGAGATAGGGTAGGTCTCTAGACCCAGTCATGATGATTCTAGTTAGACATCAGATTCATATGTATCAGTGACCACTAGGAACCTGAAGGTGAGTTATATAATGATCCATAGGGTGACTACTAAAGGAGCTACTCCCACACCAAGATTTAATGGCTGGTAAGGAATATTAGATGGTATTTAAAGGCTTTTAAGCATTTTGGTTTATCCATTTGTATATGCTCATAGAACTAGCAAAAATAATGTGCTAGTTAGGATGTATGAATGAGACCCATATGGGTAATATTGTGACATACACCATGCACAATTATAAAAAGACCCACATGGCACTATTTGTATTTGTATATATATGCATTATATAATTTGTAGTTTTTTATGTTATGGATGTCACCTATAGAGAAATATGGAGTGATAGGTTTATCATACTCAATTTATCTTCTCACATTTTTGGGTAGACATTTTACATTAACAAAAATATATGTAGATTAGGGTATGCTTATTTTTGTAAGTATTATTCTGTAGATAATAGTTGACCAAACCCAGGAAGCACTTGGTTCACACGTATTTTTGTGAAACCATACATCATAAGAAGATATTGATGGACATGCTAAGAGATCACTAGGATTATCTATGGAGAGGTTATTATCAAGTTGTGCACCAGAGGAAGTCACCACATCCTAGTAGAGGCTATTGATGGTCATGTAATAGCAAAGGTTTGTGGAAGAAGTGATCAATTGATTGTTCCAAATAGATGTAGTTGCAGAACCTAAACATACCAATAAAGACCCATTGGAATTCTTTAGAACTAACTGGAATTATAGAGGACCAAATTGGGTACCCTCTTTTTGTAGACCAAAATCCCTTTTAGTAGGGAGGATTGATCTAGGTGAATCCATATATGATCCAAAAAATGAAGTCATCAAATTACAGAATAATGGATGATAGCATAGAGCTCATTAAGAGCATTTTTGTGCAATTTGAATGGGTTGATTTCAAACTTGTATGCACAAGATATCATGTGTTGAAGATCGAGCAAGGCAAAAAGTTGGTTTGGATGAAACCTCCTATTCGAAGATGACAAATGGTGAATGGAGAGTGATCCACATGGTGGGTCCTCAAACCACCATGTGGCTTACCACCACCTTATTCCTCCATAAGCTAAAAAAAATATCAACTCAAGCCCAAATTGGGATACAGACCCAAGTTTGATAATGAGTCAAATTGGAATGTAGAATTGAGTTGGGATAGAGATCCCAACTTCTAACCAATACCAAGTTAGGGTATTTAAAGGAGGTGAGTTGGGGTGAAAACTAAGTTAGAGTGTCAAGCCTGAGCCTGAACTAGACAACCTAGATGGAGAATCCAGTTTAGCATGGAACATGATTCGGGTTCCACATTTTACCATGAATAGGTTGAATGGGTGATCTAGGTCTAAATTTACCTCAGATGCCAAGACATGACTAGGTTCCATGATGGAATGGGTCGACTAAAGGTTTCAAGGATAAACATGCCATGGATGAAGCACATTTCCCACTCAATATGCCATGTTCAATGCCAAGTTTGGATTGATCCCAACATATCTTGTGGATTGATAAAATCCAAACATCCACTTGGGTTCTGAGAGATATGCCATAGTTTCCAAATTCCATGAAGACTATCGAACATAGCCAATATTTTAAGCTTAAAGTGCACGTGGATAGGAAGGCACCCAAAATGGTCTAAAGACCAAGTTAAAATGTGGATGGGATTCTATTAAAAGACTCATAATTTCAAGCCCATGGTCAATATGGGATAAATATATTACATAAAATTCTATGCCTTTTCCATAGGATTTGAACCCTTATCCTCTTGAGTAAAAGGATAGGTGTCCCACCATCAAACCCATACATCTAAATGATATATAAAGAATTGAGAAATTGTATTTGTATAAGGAAAACAAGAGTCTTTAGCCAATATTGATAAGGCATAAGGACATACTTCTACTCTTTCTTCGAATTAAGGAATTTAGAGTCATTTATAGACTTTGAGGAAAACTAGTGAAATATTCTAGTTTTTGAGACAATTCCCATGATATGCTGAGTATCCAGATTTGAACCCATTTGTTATCAATTTTGATGCTCATAAGTGATATTTTTGAGTATAAGACATCTATAGGTGCTTTTTAGGAAGGTGGAGAATATTTTCATGGGTTTATCAAGATTCTTGGAAGAGCCAAACATACACATTTGGATGTGTTCAATAAGGTGGAGAATCTATTTGTGGGTTTACCAAGATTATTCAAAAGTTCAAACAAAGGCAAGATTGCATTGATGACAGTAAGGTGGAAGGTCTGTTCATGGGTTTATGAAGACTTTTGAAGCTCTGTTGCCAATTGATATGTAGTCTTAGAGTGTCTATTTAACAACTGTGAGAATTTTCCATGTACTCACTTTTCATAGAAATGGATCAATTTGTACTATAAGTGAACCTGGAGACATAGGCATTTACTAAACTCTGTTATCAACTCTTGTGCAGTGTGGCTAGTATTCTTTCATTGATTTTCATTTAAGTTGATCATTTTACAAATTAATATTGGTATATTTGATAAATTGCCTACAAAGAATCCAAGGTAAACATTTTGTCATGAAAATTAGTCCCAATTTATGGATCACCACCAATCAGTCTTCATGTTTATTTCTCATCATTAGTTCATTGTATTACAAAATTAATTTATTTTCCCACATCTTTGGGTTTCCTTTTGTGAGTTGAAGCATAATACCTTAGACTGACCATGATTTCCTCATAAAATAATCTTATGTTAGTATTCATTTTTACACCTATTTGGTTTATCTTTTATGATTTCTAATGTAAGACCTTGGATAGGACTAGGCCTTCCTCACAAATTTTCATTTTCTAAATAAAATTTTAATGCAATTTTAGCCAAGCATATTCCCTAAAAAATAAGGAAATGGTTGAAAATTGTGACTTCATACTCTTATATCATTTAAATTATATTTTGTTTATAATTTTAATATTATATCTCACATTTCTCCCCTCACACTATTTATTATGATATGAAGTGATGATTACTTATCATTGTACCATTTTCACACTACACTTTTTTATGATTTGAGATAACTCAAGCATTCCATGTTCACTTCCATCACCTCTTCCTTATTCCATTCTGATATGGGCACCCCAAGGCTAGTTTCAATATAACACTCTCATCTAACATGCAAATACAAGAGTCTTAAACACCATGCTCTCTAAGTTATTTATCTTAGATGCCAAGTCTAATTTTTTTAGTGATAGTCATTTTTAACACCCATGCTTGGTTTTTTGAATATGTACAAAGGAGGAATAGTTAAAATCCATAAAATTCAAAATCTAAATCATTACAATAAAATACAATGATAAAAAGTTAAGAAAAACATTCAAAAGTCAAATTCACACCAAAAGACATGATTATTATGCACATATCCTATTCTAGTTGAAGCTCAAATTCCATAATTATCCTCATGATAGATTCAAGGTCCATTGGGGTGTGGTAGGACACTATACTAGGATATGAGGTATTATACTTGAAAAAATACATTTATAGTGTTTACCTACTTTCTCACGTAAGTACCCTATCTTCACAGTAGATCGATGGCTCTATATGGGGTCCTGAAGAATGGGGAACATGCCATGAGAAGGTATGTCCATTTTAATTTTCATGCATATAGGCTTCATGGGATGCAATTTATACTTTATTAGTTAACCTAACTTTGTACGGATAGGGTGAGTTCTCTAGAGTCGTTAATGTTGATAGTAGTGTTTTATTTCTAAATTGATTTTAGTGTCTTATTTTAGATAATTTGGACAATGAAAGTTAATTTTAAAAATGATTGATGAAATAAATGTAACAATCCTTAATCAAAAATGGAAAAAGTGAACAGAGATGTAAGAGAAACTAAATAAAATGATCTACCAAAAAGGCAAATAAATAAGTAAATACGAATTAGAATCTCAAATATAACCAATATAAATATAATAATGATAAAACTATAATTAAGAGAGAATATCATAACCACACAAAGATGCATATCCTATTTTAATGATAGATGAACTAGAACATTCATATTTTGAACATATCTCAGAGAGATGAAGAATACGAAATAGAGAATCTAGAAAAATATTTATAAATAAACATAATTTTCAAGGATGGATATGAAATAGGTAGTGGGGGAAATGAAGGTGGCACCAAGGTGAATAATTGTTTTAGTACATATTTTTACTTATCTCACATTGATGTCAGTTACATTATTTTTAGTTTCATATGTCCTTGGTTTGATGTAGATTGTTACTTTTATTACCTAAGGTACATTTATTTGGTTTGTCAGTGATTTATTAGCCTTGGATTTTTGTTTACCTAATTTAATATAAGTTTATCTAACTTATCTTTTGTCATCCTATCTTTCCAAATTTCCAAGTGAATTATTCAATTTTGAAAGCTTCCATATATATTGATTTCCCTATGTTTTTTTGTTTTTACTCTTTAGCCTTGTATCTTTATGGTTTTTCCAAAGGATTTAATGCACCCTCCATGATAAATATTACAAGTACAATAGAAAAAATAAAATGATAAAGTTAAGATAACGTATGTTTATGGTATTTTTAATTATTTTCAAAAATTCCTTACTCTCATTTCAATTATTTTATTTTATTTACTTTCAAGTTTCTACTATAATTTTCTAGCTCAATGTTGTGTGTTTCTATGTTATTTATCAAAACACCATCCCATTTTATGAATTATTAACACGTGATGCAATATGAGTGGGGAATATGTATACACACAATATTTTTAAACTTAATATTTTTTAGCACATTTTTTATTGTAGGAACTTGTCAAGTTTTGATCTTTCTAAGTGCACACCTTAAAGGGTGCATTGAAAAAGGTACGGGTAAACCATTGGTTCTTTGAAATATTATTGGTTAACTTTATCATTACTTAAACCTATTTAAAGTCCCACTTATCTAAATCCCCAAAAAATCCAAACCCCTTATACACATTTCCATAAGAATTTATCCTTTCAATAGACCATAACTGAGCAAATATCTATTTTTTTTACTGAGTTAGCTAGGTTGCTCTTGTTAGAAATGATTAATCAGATGTTACAAAACTAATTCAACATGAATAACTTAGTTTGAGAACTATTAATAACTTTTTTCAATTAAAAAGATCAAGTTGGTTGATTTTATTGAATGAAATTCTAGAAGGGTCAATGCTTATCCATTGTTATAATTACAAGGCTGATTCCAATCAAATAGAGAGGAATATTCAATTTTACATTATTAAAATTTTTAATACTACTAAATATTCCTTTTAAAGAGATATTACTTAGGCTTTTTCCTTAGATGTAAAGTAGGATTATTTTAGCCTAGAGTTTATTTCTATAATGTGATCCATACAAAGCCACAAAAACCTCTTGAAAATCACCATTGGCCAATGGATAAATTGGGATTTGAAAGGTTCACCCAAGTTAAGTATTCCTAATATTTTATAGATATATATTGTATAAGTAATATGTGTTGAGTGTTATAACTTCTTGATTAGATTACCTCTATGCTTAAACTTAGTATTCATATAAGGTTTTATTTTCTTTTATTTTCCATTTTATGTGATCTATGGCCCCATTTTCCTACTATGATCTTTTGATTTTTTGTTTTTGTTTAACCATCCTCCTTTGTGGCACAAGATTTGGTGAGAACTTGATTAGTTTTATTTTATGTATTTGTACTTAGCTAGGGTTATTGCATAGTGTCATTTTCCTGGAGGCTTTGGAACCCTCTCATTTGGTTTTGTGTGGTAAGATATCCCTTAGTTGCATTTAGTGGATCCAATTTAGTCATACTCCTGATATAAACATGTATTGTAATGGATATTAGTTGATTAATTTATCTGAACTTGGATTTTACTAAGTGAAATAAGTTATAAATCTAACTTAATTTGTTGTATACAAGTACCATCTAATGGATGAGTTAGGATTGAGGGATAAAGGTTTTGACAAATAAAAAATATATATACATATAGTTATGCACATATAATAAAATATAAAGAAATGGTTTTCCACAAATTCTATATGTGTTTTCTCATTATGTGTTTAATCCAATCTTGTGCATACATCCTTATTCGATGTTTTGAGTTCTGACCCTATACTCGATGGTTCTAATTTTATAATTGATAGAACTTGATAAGATGTGAGTGGATTAATATTACTAGTTATTTCAATTTAAGATGAGTTTAGATTCATTTTATATGCATTTTATGTTGTTAATAACTATTTTTCATGAAAGACTTATTTTGAGCATTAGGCCATAATGAAGAAATAAATAAGTAGATTCATAACACTTGGTACTTGTTGCATATTTTAATATTTTTATCTTCCCTTGATAGTATAGGCCTATTACTAATTTTTGTTTATTATTTTACATTTCTATGCACCATTTGGTATTAAGGTTTTATTGTTTGGCTATTTTCTTGATGTTGGTCTATACACCTTAATTTTTCCACCCCCATCATGTTACCTTAATTTAATCTTCATAACAATCCATCGTCAAAAAATTCATATAAACATCAGCATGATAATGACATGATCTATATCCTATTAATCAAATAATTCCATATAGTTACACCAATATATTGCACTTATTAATTAATTAATTAATCAATATTAGTTAGATAATTAGTCCTTAATTAAATTCATCCATAAAAAACAATAATAAATAATTAATTAATTATCCAATTCATTAACAAATTTATCCTCCTCATTAACCACTAAACAACTTATTAAAATATGATCAAAATCATTTAAGACATTCAACCATCATTAAAAAATTCAACCAATTTAAATAACTTCCCTCCATTTCCTCGTTAAATGACAATAAATACAATTTTATCCCATATATCCATTCTCCATATAAGAAATATATAAATTGATCCTTCCTCTTCCATTTTGGAAATGATAAGATATGTGATTTCAAAATCTTGATAATTCAAAGAAATCTTGTTATCTTGTAATCGATAAATCAAATAATTGAAGGTAGTATATGCTGCTGGAATTATTTCATAGAAGTATATTGAGAAATTAAAATCTATAAATCACAAGAAACTCTACGTCAAAAAAGGAGAGTCTCCATTATATAAGTCAAGGTAAAGTTATTGTTTTTATCTCTCAATTCTTAATCATATGTTTATGTGAGATTTAGATCAAGAATTTAAATTTAATTTTGGTTTCTAATTAAGATTTATGTTTCAACATTACATTTTGTCATGCCTAGGGGGATATTGTTCTCTTTCCATTTATTATGATTTTTCTTTATTTTTTGAAGAAGTTTCACTATTTTTTTTAGTCTTTATAAGGCTTTGGCATGATTTTGGTTTAACTTAGAGTCTATTTGGGGAGTGTTCTAAAGTTGATTACCCATTTTTTATTTTTTGTTTAAGTATCTTATGAATTGAGATTTCCATGTTGGTTTCTATGTTTACATCATTAGGAATTACATTTCCATGAAAACTTTTGGTGTTTTTGTCTATGTGTAGGTGTATTTTGAGTGGTTATGAGCTTCAACATTAGACACAAAATTTGACATTTTTATGCTAAAATTCTATTTTTCCTCTTTGATACTTAATGTTTCCACACAAAACATTGATGTTTTTCATAATTTAAACTTCATCATTTGAACTATGAGTTTCAATGCTTGCATTATGATTTTTGGTGTTTACATTTTTTTAATTAGTGTTTAAATTTTATATATTGCCTTTTTATTTTTCTAACTTATTCTTATAATCTATGTTTATGTTTTTATAATTGGAGTTTATGATATAATAGTTGAAAATTGTGTCTTACATTTAAACATTTATATTTTCTAGTTTTTCCTAACTTAAAGGAATCATTTGGTGAAGACAAATTGAAAGCTAATAATATGTGTTTTTTGTTGTCCTGTTTGTCAAAGACTTGGAATCAAAACACTTAATAATTAAAATTTTAAATCACTTTATTTCCTTATTTTTTTTTGTGTCTTTTTTATGCATCTATGTTCATGTATACTCTTATCTTTCTATGGAAGGAGATCTTTATAATTATAAATGACTTAGTGGATGATTTTTCATCACACTAAAAAGTGATCTTCAAAATATAAAACAAGGTTGAAATTTTATTTTTATTTTTATTAGGGATTCAAAAACTTGGATTTCATCACAAAGCATTAACCAATGTCCTTGTGCTAACAGACTCTAAATATTACAAGGATTTGTCAATACTAACTAAGATTAAACTTGATTTTACTTAGTTTATGTGAAGTGAGGTGGTGATCCACCAATACCAAGGCCATAAACAACACCTTTATCTCATGCAATTATGCCTCACATACTAAAAGCTATATCAAATAATCCCTTAGATAAACCTGTTGAAACCTAGATTAATAACCTCTTATTCATAATTATTTAGTAGTACCAAGAAAAATGAATTCTCTAATATCAGCGATAAAGTACATTCAAGTTATTATTTGCTGGCCACTATTGAGTTACACTCCAAATTTATTATATTAGGCTTGTATTTGTGTGGGTGTGTATTTGTGTTATTATTATCCACTTATGTAAAACAAGTTATCAAAGTAAGTCAAATCAAACCAAACTCACCTAGAAAAAAATAAAACTAACTTGATGGCACCAATAACTAGGTTTCAAGAAAGAGTAAATTAAATTACTAGCATAGAAAACCCATTTGATCAAAACCCCTCTCACATTTATGATCCCTTGAATCAAGTAAGAATCCATGATGATGATAATGATGGCCTCGCCAATCAAAATGAGTATGAAAACGAAACCAATTATATGTTTAAATATGACCAAATTTGTGCCCAATTTGACTAATATCTATTTGAAAACAAGGATGATATCCTTTTATAGCTCATAGAAATAGGAGTTAGATATCCTTAAAACTTAAATATTGAGAATCTAAATCATATCATAGGTAGGATAGACCAAACCCATCCTAACCAAGATCAATCTAATTAAATAAATCCCATTGACCATAACAAAGGAAACATATAATTAATGAGGACCCCAATCCAATTGTCTCCCAAACCAATAATTTCAAATGGAAAGAAGTTATATTCAAACAAATCCATCAAGACTAAAACTAAGTTGTCTCTAACCAACTCTAATAGTTAATCCAAAAATTGGAAAAATTATATTCCTATGCCAATACTCCTATATCAAATCCTTCACATCAAAAAACCTAATAATAGAGCATCCATGAATCATCAATATAATTCCAATCAAACCATTGTGTCACCTAAATCCAAATTTATCTAAACCACCACCCTTTTCAAGTTAAGGGCACCTCATTTTACTAGTAATGGAAAGCCATGAAGGAGAGATTCCAAGGATTACAATATGTAAAGCAAAATAAAAACAAAAAATACATGTTTGAGGAGTTGTGACATTGCCCCTTAGATCAAGGCATGTTACAAATTATATTTATTTTTTACTTTGAACCACTAAAGTTTAAAACTTAAAAAGGAAAATATGACCCTAGCAATCATGTTAAATATTTATTTATGTCATGCCAAGAATTAGCCTATAGTGTCATCTCCTTGCTTAGACTTTTCCTTTAGATATTAAGTGGGAAATACTTAGAGTGGTTCTTGTGTTTACCCAAGGGGTTTATAACCAAATTTGAATATATTTCTTAATTATATATGAAAACATTATATAATGTCGAGGATGAACTCACCATGGTTGATTTTTGCAACTCTAAGGAAAGAAATGAAGAAATGTTTTCCTCTTTTTTGCAATGATGGAGAAACCTTGTAAGTAGATTCCATTAGGACATTTTTGGAAATAAATTGATTGATATATTCATTTTCAACCTCAGCCAAGATATGTATTTTAAATGAAAAGTCCATTATGTGAACACCTTTGATGAAATTATTGAGAATGGAGTTCAAATTAAAAGTGCCTTTGTAGTTAAAGGACTTGTGAAAATCTTCCACAAAGATCATGAAAACTAAAACTAGTATGAAAATCCTAATTCATTTGAAAATAAATTTTGTTTTTTTGAATATGGAGTAAATAAATCAAAACACATATGATGTAGATAAAATTCATTCCTTACTATACCTAGTTTTGACACCTTCTTAAACTAAAACATGCATTCAATCTCTTCAATTTCTTGTACCTGTCAACTTCCACTCTTGGTTTGATATCATTCACTTGTAAAATTCCCCTCTCAAGAATTTTATTATTCTAAAATTATTCCTTTTTAACCACTATACATATTTTTTCATTCACTAATGAATCTCAAGACTCTCTCTTCTTGCTACTTCCCACTAGCTTCACTAGTTCAAGGTTTCACTAGGCCAAAACCTCTCGTTTCTTTTTTTGGGTCTTAAGTGTTCATATTTTGTCATAGATGGACTCTATATTGCCTAAAAAATTTATCTTGATGCAAATTATATCCATTTGAAATCTCAAGGGTCCACTTTACTACTCAATCCTTCAATCACTTTGCAAACCTAGTAACCTTTTTATTTTGCTTAATCTCTTGGTATAGACACATACAATCAAGTTTATAAAATATAATGATTTTTATGAGTAACCTTTATTTTTAACCACCTCTATATGAAATTTTATGGATTAAATCATTTGTCTCCACCATTTTTAAGTTATTTCTCTTCATGGATTAGCCCTTTTAGCCCTATTTAAACCCTAATAACAACACAGTCAATGATATCAATATATATAGATGTCATTTCATTACTAAAACTTAAAAATAAATTTTATCATTTCAAATAATATTATATTACAAAATTTTATTCATTTCTATTGGTAGCTTCATGAGATAACTCATTTTTTGTATTGTACTCTAGAAGTAGGGTTTATGTAGACTTTTATAACCTAAGAGGACTTAAATGGATTTTTAATGTGTTATTATTGATTTAAAATTTACCAAAGAACATATTGAGGTATATATAACATTTCTCAAACTTTCCAAAGTTCTTTATCTTCTTTTTAAATCCTAAATCTCATTTTATACACAAATTTTGACAAGTTCTATTCTTACATTCTCACTGTTAACAAAGTTACACAAGGGTTTGAGTGCTTGTAAAATCATTTGAAACCTTAAAAATAAAGTATATATAAGGTTTGTATCCTCTACATTAAATATTTACACACTCTTTCACCTTATCTCAATATCTAATCTCCCTACAATCACTACTTTTGATTAAATCATGTTTCCTTTAGCAGTCTTGATAGGGTATGTACCACTGTATTTCCTCCTTCTCTCTTCATAAATCCTTAGTCACTATTATACCATTAAAAAATAGTCCCTAATAATTCACCCATGACTTCTAATTATTTCTAAGACGTTAGTCTATTCTAATACTATGAAATGTCCTTTTATTCAGTGTCCAAAGGTTTTAACCTTATTCACAATTTGAGAGAGTACTTATGCCTTAAATTTGAATTTTTTGACTTATCTGGTTAATATAATACGTTTAAAGGATGTGTACCATCATGATATAACTTATTTTAAGTTTTGAACATCTTACTAAATCTTAAAGCACTCAAAACACTATTTTCTTTACCTTAACTATGGCTACTGCATAGTATATTCTAAGTATAGGTTCTCAAAGGTCCTAAAATGTGGTAGATGATAACAAAAAGTTTGTAAATTATCAATACATATTATTATCTATTCCTTACCATATTTTATTCATTAAACAAGAATCCTCTATTTTGAAAGATTCTTCCTCCACTAGTTTATAGGTTTAAACAAACATAAACAAGATTGTAATTACAATCCTTTTGTACATTGTTCCCTAACACTTTAGATAAAAAATAATGATCCCACACACTTTATTTTTATAAAACTATTAAATTTAAAATATTAAACAATCAAAACACAAATATATGATAACATCATTCTAGTCTATCAGCTTTTATTGATTCATCCTTATATACATTAATTGGTCTATCCCATAGACAGGTTACAGAGGTGTTTAAATTTTATTTCCATAAGTTATAAGATATAATCTATAACTGTCTCAACCTTATAACTAACTTCTTACAAAAACTAACTACTTCTCTCTACAATACTCTCCTTCAAATATCTAACCAAAAACTTGTTGCATACATCTACACATGTGAAATAACTACTTTTTGGCAAACTACTTGTCACTCCAACTACCTTATCATGGTGGTGTATTACAATTTCATGTTGTTATTTCACCTTTACACCTACATAATATCTCATAACACCTTAATATACAATTATAAACATTTTATACATCAAAACTATGCCACCTAATACTTCAAAACAACTCCACATGCTAGGAACTCAATTCGAAATTTCAAAATAGTGTTTTGTTAGGAAAATCTTCCAATCCAAGAACACTTAATATAAAGACACCTAAATACTTACATCATTATCCTATGGTACCTATGGGACTTCTAAAACTCAAGAAAACTAAAAATGGTTAAGATAGACTTATTATAATGATTGTCCTGATGCCCCTGCATCAACATCCAATACATAATAAGAAATAATAATGTTGCCATTACAAGAGTAAAACCCAAACATGAAATAAAATTAAGAACTTACACCACTCTAGGAGAATATCTAAAAGACATATTTCATAAGTTTGTTGTCACCAGCATGATCATGTTTCTATAAACCAAGCCCTTCAATGAGAAAAACAAAAATCGACTTGGTATAAAGATCCTAAAAATTATGAGTTCCAAAAAATCAAGGTCCATTCAAAAAATAGATGCATGAAGGTCAAAAAATACATCCAAGGTTTGATATATAATGAATACATTAAACTTGAAGGTTGTGCATTCACTTCAAAAACCAATAATTAGGGATATACCAATCCCTTCTATTGCTAATTAATTCAAGGTCAAAACCAATCCAATTACATCCATCATAAGAACCCTTCCCAATCCTATGATGTTGTTTTCAGTCACATCAAATACATGGGCAATCATATTGCAGCCATTAAGGTTAAATCCCTAGATTATGTTATCATAACTAGGTAAACTAAAATCAATATCCAAGGTCCTCTTATGCCTACCCCTAAAAATAAGATACAATCTTATTGAATAGATTGAGAAAACACCTTCCCATATTTATACAAGATTTTATCAAAGCATCAACTGCTCACAAAAACATCTTGTATAAAACCCTTAAGGAATCAATAATCCTAACTGGCATAGATCTATCACTATTTTAATAACTCATCAGTCTTGTATCCTCAAGTTACCAAATTAATTTTGACCATAAAGATATATCTCCTATGGTTCTATATGATAATTTACACTTTTACATTGGTTACTTCATTACAAAATACAAAGTAAAGAGGATATTTGTAGATAATGGGTTTTCTTTAAACATTTTAAATTTAACCCTGATCAGGCATTTGGGTTACTTTGATACATCATTAAATCTAAATACCACCAAAATAAAATATTATGATAATGTAAAAGGAGAGTCAACATGCACCATAAACCTTATTATCATGTTTAGGCATGTCATGCATCAAATATTGTTACATGTCATTGATATTTTTCTTCCTTATAACATCCTTAGTCGACCATGGAATCATGCCATGAAATCCATCACAAGAAATGATACCTTAAAACAAAATAATATCCTATCACAAAAATACTTATGAGGAGGACATGTATAGAACACCATATACATAAAAAAATCACCTTACATATATCTCTAGATGATATTTAATATACATCTAAATCCCCATCTTCTAAATCCAATCTCAAAATCATTGACAAAATATTGGGAAACTATGAAATTTATGATGTATTTCATCTAGGTAAAGTCCCCATTAATTTGAAAAATCATGGTAGGCCTAACCCAATAAAAAATAAGCAACATGTATCCTATAACTTTCGTTCAACCTCTTTTTGTTAAAGGAGGTCTTCTTTCATAGGAAAAGATTGAAAGTTCTAAAAAATCTTAGCTATGCAATGATATTTTGGCCTCATGTTTCTAAATCAAGGAATTTCCCATGGCAAATAGAATGTGCAAAGTCATGAATTACAAAGAAAATGGATTAGGTCTCCATGAATATGGAATCATAGATACCATATCTTGTCATGAAAATAAATATTATCATGGCATTGGTTATAGACCTATTGGTGGTGATCCATATTATTATATCAAGTGTGACATTGGTTACAAACTAAAGGTGGTGATCCATATGATTAAATCAAGGATACATATAATATTTATATGAAAACCTATTCTAACATCAAAATAGGTTCTATCCATAGCTCTATAAAGACCTTGCCTCAACTAGCCTTTTAAATAATATATTTATCCTTACCATAGACCTTGATCTACAGTATCCTAAACTCATTCATTAAGACCAAAAAGACCACATAACATTGAACCTCTTTCAAAATGATGAAGATATTATAGAATTCATGGGATTTAGAGATGAAATTATATTAGGAAATCAAAAATAAGGATTCAAAATAAAGTATGACTCATCAACCTATTTTTGGGAATAGGAATATTTCATTTTCAATACAAAAAAATGAAAAAAGTAAAAAATAAACATTCCCTAGTGAAATATAATTTTAAGCAATTCAGACATAACAAATAAAAAATAATAAAATAAATACATGTCTACTGGAGAATACTTTTTGAGATGATAGATGATAAAATAAACCTTTCACCTTCCCCAATACACTTTAAATATTTCTCCGCATGACTTTTTGAATAGACCATTGATGTTAACATTAGTAAAGAAGAAAATCCCAAAATAATTAAGATATAAAAAAGTCTTAGTCTAGAAGAATGGGAGATCCTTGTTATTCTTCTAACATAATTTTTGGATATTTTTACTTGGACATATGTCAATATGCCTATATTATACCCATATATATTCATGCATCATATTTTTGTTCATAAATATGTTAAATCTATTAAAAAAAATTAAGAAAAATGCACCCTAAATGGCCCTTTTTATCAAGGAGGAACTATAGAAACTCTTGTATTTGTATCCATTTAACCAATCGACTAATTATATTTGATATCAAACATTGTTATGTCAGTAAGAAAGCAACAAGGAAATAAGAATGCATCAAATTTAATGATTTAAGTAAGACATGCCCAAAATATAATTTCCCTTTACCCATTGTCACCATGATATCCTAATCAACAACATATCATGAAATGTTCACCCTTATGGATGTTTTTCTAGGATATAATAAAATAATAATCATAATGAAGATCAATATAAAACAACATTCACCACATCATGCAACACCATTTTTTATAAAATCACACATTTCACCTTCAAAAACATAGTTGCAACTTATTAGACATATATGAATGTCATATTACATGACATGCTACATGATATTATTGATGACTATGTGGATGATATACTAGGTTAATAAAAAAATAGAGCAGATCATCTTATTTTTTTTCAATAATATTAAGACTATTGAGGGAATATATACTGTATCTTAATCCTAGAAAGTGTCTTTCACATTACATAAGGAAAAATATTTGGATTCATTGTATCCATAAGATATATTGAGGTTGATCCAACAAAGGCAAAATCCATAAAAAAAAATTCCTCCTTCAATAAACTTACAATTATTTTGCTTGTAAGCAAAGATATAATCCATTAGGAGATTTATTTCAAAAATTCCAGATAAGTGTCAGTCATTCACCCATATTTTTAAAATAGACATTTTATTTCACTAGAATGAATGATTTCAGTAATGTTATCACTTATATTTTCACCCTTTTAGGAGATGCTTCAACTCTCCTCATCCAAGTGGCACAATTGAAACACCTCTAGGCTATGAGTGAGCCTAAGAACGAGGTGAATCTCTAGATAGAGCTAACTCCCTTGATGTACCACTTGTAAAAAATTAATACACCTAAACATTTGAGGGAAAAGGGAGACTAGAAAACTGAAATAAAAAATATCCTAAATAAGGTAATACACCAAATTTTTTGATGACTAAAAACTAGCTGCATGTTACACATGAGAACAAGGGACTAACCAAATATACACTTCTCCAATCTACATCTTCTCACATCAATATTTCATTATGAGGTTGTGATGAATGTATAAGATAAGAGGACTAAAAAAGAGGCCTTTAATGGCACTTTTTTTGAATAGGATAAATCACACAACCTTGACACATCAATAAAACACTTCACATGACCTATAATAAGAAACTTTCAAACTGTAAATATCTGAGAGAATGAGACAACATGCTAAGGAAACAAGAGTCATCACTAAGTAAGATAAATCATCTAAGTAAAACATAATATGAATAGTTGTATAAAAGGTAAAATTAAATATTATTCATTTATCCATGTTATGAAAATGAATAGGGCTTAACCATAATTAGGTGGATCATGAATTACAAAGGCCAAAATGGCTAGTTCTTATAGAAATTGAGAGTAGAAGAGAGATGTCCAAAGGTAACAAAGACACTTGTCATTCTAAGAGAATGATTTTATTTTGAATGAGAAGAGGGTATGAAATGGATGATGTAAGGTTAGAAGAGACAAGTGGCTTCCCAAGTCACAAAACTCATGAAAAGTGGCATGAAATTCCCTTTGTTGGCTTTATAAACTACCTTCATTATTCACCTCTATTTGAACATCTCAAAACTAACTAGTGATAGGTATGATGATTGGAATGAGAGGAAAGAATTTAATACATGCCTTTCCATGCATTGGTTATAGTCTTGGTCATCTAGAATCATCTGGAAATGAGCTATCACCATCTATAGTCTAAGAAACTCCTCTTTCAGACACCTGGCACACATGGCCTCAAATTTGGATTCACTTTCCCATGAAAATACATAAAAATGGCTAATATACATGTTTCAAGACCATCCATGTCCTTGGAGGCATTAGGCACACCTTTAAAAAAAACCACTTGAAGTTTTTCACCCTTCTCACTACCATGTTTACTATGCCAATTTTGATTGGTTGAGATGAGAGCTATTAAATATACACTTAGGAGTTTTTACAAATCATGAAATGGACATGGGGAGTTATCTTAAGTCCTAGGCTTTTTTCTAAATTTTTTTTCATCTCTCAAAACCTCACAGAACCTACACAATGCATAAAATAGTCAAGAAAAGTAGTTTTATACATTTTACATATATATTTCATAAAACTCATCCTAATGGTAGGGAGCCTAACTGAGTCCTATAAATCATAAAATCCTTGCTCTAGAAAAACTATGCCATTTGGGTGTACTAACTACTTGATTTTCTCAAACTAGTCACTAGCAAGGGTTTTGGAGGGTTTAGGCCTATTTTACACTCTTAGGATTTGTTCATAAACACTTGACATTCAAATTGAAAAAAAATACACAATATCAATACTCAAGACCCCTGCTAACATCTCCAAACCTCTTAAGTCCCCATGCAAAGCATTTAAGTAGATACAAGCACACAAAGATTCCCTATCGAGCTCTTTTCTATATTTTTATAGGTTTAATGTGTCCTAAAGTCCAAAAATGACTTTTCCATGGATTCCCATACATACTAATGGATCAAAAATACCTAAATACACCATAAAAACATGATTTAATAAGTTATAAATCTCACTAGGGGATATAAGTGAAGTTGGACCCCCAATTGGGTGTTAGGCCTCAAACAGTCCTTTTGTGCTTAGTTTTCATTTTTTTAGGTGCCCTAAAAATCCACACACCTTATATCAATGTTCACCCAACTCCTAGTTCATCCCTTCCTCTCCATTCTTTAAGACTATAGGTTTTGTTCATAAATAGAGTGCCTTCTGTCTAAGATAAAATAGAGGGAACTCTCCCTATTCCATAATACAAAATAAATATTTAGAGGATTCTCCAGGTGATGGATACCATTTTTACCAAATTTTTACTCTTGGTTAGGTTATCTAACCTTCCAACTCCCTTAAAACCCAAAATAGATTATACAAATAGTAGACTTCATATAAGGTCTCCTCATATGGACTATGTGTTGCTTGTTAGAGTCATTTATTTGATTTAATTTCCATGTCAAGATCCTAATTATATCATGCATATCATTATGAATGTGTAATATTTATTCTCATCACCTTATTCCTTACATACTCTTTCCCATACTTTGTTAGTCAAGACTATGTGCAACCTTGCTAACTGTGTCTCTATTTTAAAGGCACACTTGTAGATGTCTATGCATGGATTGGACTTGGAAACATTGCATGAGTCTCTCTAACACCTTTAAAGATCATTTATAAATTTTTGGACCTATTCATTACATATTTTGGATAAATTTTTACTTTAATAAATTCAAACCTTCTAATCTCTACCCCTCACAGTCAGTTACAGTTGACTATGTGGGGTCCTGTAGGTGTCCTTTACCTTGGAAAAGACTTCAAATTACCTTAATAACCTTTGAGGAATTTAAATCATCCTATACTTTCCAAAATTTATATTTATTCTATGCTTAATACCTTGACATGAATATGTGGAGGTTGGTAGTCTACTATAGGTGGATGTTTTCAAATGAAGAGACCCCTGTAGGTGCTAATGGGGTTTAAAACATTGCATATCAATTCCTCTTGATGGTTTCTTAGATGATAATTTTTTTTGATATGTATTTCACTTATTGTTATATTTCAATCATGATGATATAATATATTTGAAAACTTGGTTATAGAGACCTCATTTAAGACTCAAAACTATAGGTGGTCATTGGCTAGATTTAGTGCATAAAAGCATAACTTTGGGCTCTCAAGATTCTACCTTCCATTAGTGATCTATCATTAAAATTTAGTAATGTTAGTATTATATGTATAGGATTAAATTCAATTTCATTATATGCATAAAAATTCATTCGCAACCTGGTTGTATGATTCCACCAAAATGGCTTTAGGCCTCTATTTTGGACTTTTAGGGATTTGGTTCTTAAACATGTAGTCATTACCTTTGAAGGCGATTTTCAACTTTGATCTACCAGATTATCCCTTAAAATGTATACCATGATTCCTTCATCATATTAAGACTCTAGGTAGGTTTCCACTACTTGTTTCAACACCTCCAAAAAAGTATTTTCATGATCTGTGGTGTCACCTATAGGTGGCCATTTTCATTTATAGGGAACAGGTGTAGAATTGCAAATAGTGTGCATGATACATGTGTTTTTGATCAATTATAAACCTTCACCAAGTTTCAAATTCACTCTAAAATCTGCAAAACATAACCAATAAATGCGTTATAGACAGATTTTATAGGTTTTTTATAGATTTCATAGGTTTTATAGACACCATGATTTCATCTTGAGAGGCTTTAGATGCGTTATGAGCTACATATGGATAATGAGCATGAGATAGTCCATGTATTAAAAAAATATTCCTTAAAAATCAATTTGTCTCTCATAAATTGTGATTAAATGAAACATAAATATGTTTCAAAACCTAAAGAAACTATCACACTCCATTTAAGTGTTTTGACCCTTCTTTCATGTCACTTGGATAACTATGTATGACAATCATAGGGCATATTGATTGTATGTGTGGTATAAGGCTATAAACTATGAATATAGATTTTAAAAATGAATTTTCAAGGTAAATTAAATAAAAATAACCTTTAAAACATGTAAATTAAACTATCACAACCCTCTAGAGCCATTAACAAAGCATGAAGATCCAAAAAATGGTAGAAACTTGTCTATCATCCCATATGAGACCAATCTACAAACCTATGATGATTGGATAATAAAATTAAGTCCAAAATTGAAACCAAGGATAGGTAACATGTGAGAGGGGATTACAAGACCTAGGAAATCAATCTTACTAATTGGATTGTATATTTTTATTCAAACCAAGGCAAAACCTATAAGGTGAATAGATTAACAAGCAAAATAGATAGTCTAACTTCTTAGGAATGGTTCATAAAGAAAAAAACACCATTACTCTAAAAAAAACATAAAATGACATATAGTTTAGTGTATAATACAACCCTATTATAATTTATCTTGAAACCTCTCCTGTTGACCGTACCAAGTACAAACTTGAAGACTAGTTCTGTGTGTCTAAAAGGGTGAAGAAGGAGAAAAATGGTTTTATCTCAAAATTGGCACTTCCAGAGCATTTAAAATATGTAATTAAGCTTTATGAATCTATATATACATTACATGGCCTTCTCCCATGTGTCATCTTCCCCCATGGGCTATACAAGTGCCAAACTCTTCTCTTTTCCCAAGAAAACTATTATTTCTTCTGAAGAACCTATTACTTTTAGTTATGAATAGTTGATTAAAGCATAATAGGATATATGTCACATTAAATCACCATTTTTACACCTTCACACTTCCCAATAAGGTCATAAAACTCAATTAATGCCTTATTTTGACCTCCAAAATGACTCAAAAAGATAAAAGGATTAAAATGACTAAGGACCAAGGCTAATATAACATTAAATGACATCAATTAACCTATAATACACCTCATGACACAATATTAGACTCATAAACACCTAAAAATAAAAGTTTTTACCTATAGGGATCCCAATTTAACCTACAAGGTGAAATTTGGTTAGCAAATAGGCTTTTGAAGAACTTAAGAAATATATTTTAAATCCATCAATGCCCATGCCACCTACTCTAGGGAAACCATTATGAATTTATATCTAAAAAAATTAGTATACCTTGGGATATTTCTTAGTTGAACATGATGACCAAGGACCAAAAAGAGTTGTCTATCACCTAATCATAACTTTGGTACCTTACAAAATCAAATATACTTGAATTGATTCTATTATCTTTACCTCTCAAAAGATACGACACTACATGCTCAAAAATAAAAATAATATTGTTTCCTAAATTGGCCATTTGAAATATATTTTATCCAAAATAACTATTATATGTTGTATATAAAAATGATTCATGTTGCTTTGTGAGTTTCACATCGATTACATCAATTAGAAGGTTATAAAAGGATAGGTTCTTGAAGATTAGCTAGTAGAAACACCCTTATCAAATAATCAACCTTTACACATTGTATTTCTAGATGAGTCCATATTATTTCTTGATAATTTTATGGAATGGAATATAATTTTATAATCCTTTCATCACTCATGGCTTAGGGGTAGATATTTTATTTCTGACACCATAGGGTGATTTTATCTATAAAATATTCCTAATCAGATTTCCTTACACCAACAACATTGTTTAATATGAATCCCTTCTTTTGAGTATCAAACTAGCCATCCAATAGAAAATTTAAATTTTTTAAATGTATGGTGATTAATAACTCATCATTAAATAGGTTAATGATGAATACCAAAAAAAAATGATAAGTCCATTCCCGCAAAGTGAGTGGTTAAAGTCTAAAATATTATTTTATTCACATTCAATTTGAAAATAATCATCATGTAAACAAAAAAGCTAAGGATGCCATAGCCACCATCATTTTTCCCATGGAAATGTAAAAGGATATAAAAAAAAATTCCTAGTCGAATAACTCATGATTTTGGCATATGATGTCCTTGAATTAGAAATGTTACGTGAAATTTTTGGTCCCACTTCCCCTTATTACCATGATGTATACACATATTTCCATGACAAAACTATCCCTATTAACCTTACACATAATAAAATGAAATTCTTAATCAAACATACATCATGTTTTACCCTACTTGGTGGCATTATTTATCATAGTGGCTATGATGTAGCCTTATTGAGATGTTCAAACTTGGAAGAGGCAAAATTAGAAATCAAGGAAGTACATGATGCCTACTTGGTGGCATGGTCCTTACAAATAAATTATTTTGAACATGATATTATTGGCCAACTATGTAAAAGGATGCTTGTAAATATGTCAAAATATGCATAACCTAAAAGAATAACAAAGATAATATTCATTCACCTTCAGAATATCTACATCCGATCACAAATCCATGGCTCTTTTATACTTTGTATCATTATAAAGATAAATCCTAAATCATATAAAGGTCATAAACATATCATTACTACCATTTAATATTTCATAAAATTAGTGGAATCCATTACATTAACATATGTAACATGAAAACAATATCCAAATTCATTATTAATCACATTATTTATCCTTATAGTATCCCCTCTTCTATCATCTCTAAAAATGGTAAATCCTTCAAAAATAAAACTCTCAAATCCCATTTTACTCTTATTTTAAATTAAGAATAAGTGGTCTACTCGCTATTACCCCTAAGGCAACATCCAATCTAAGGCATTGAATAAAAACCTCATCTAAATCCTTATAAGTATTATCAATCAAGCAATTTGATACTGGCAACTTTAAATATATCAAACCTTATGTGCTTATTAAACTGACATCCACAAACCTATGGGGGCAAACCCTTGTTCCCTTATATTTGGATCCAAAGCCATTTTACTAATTTATATTGAGTTACTATCCTTACACATTTTCTTTCAACATTTAATTGATGATGAGGAATAAAAAGTTATATGACTACATGAGTTATAAATTTTGGATAAAAAATGACTCAATGTTTTAGATCACTTGAAGGCATAATAAAATATGCCATGCATAAACTAAAAAAAGTGCATAAAATTTAGATAAATTTAAATTGGTGACCTTGTCCTAAAATAAAATAAAAAGAACATAAATAAAACATGTGAAAACAAGGGTAAGTTTGAATACAATTGGTTAGGTCCCCATGTTGTTATCACCAAATAAATCAAATGTATATAAATTGGCTATTAAATATGTAAAATATCTTCATGAACCAATGAACATCATGAATCTTAAGCACTTATAGACTTGAAGGTTTTATAGCTACTAGTACTTTGAAATTAAACCAAAAAATATTTAAAATAAATGATGATGATAAATAAAACAAATCCAAAAGAATCATAAAAATACAAAAAATATAAAAGATAAAAAATCATCAAAAGGTGAAAACCATTCTTATGGCACCTTGGGCAAGTTCAATGATGAAAATGAGTTTTTGTATTCATGCATAAAGCTTATTGTCTATACTACCCTACACTTGGGGGTTATATAAAATCCATCATCACATCCCTATAATAATACCATCCCAATAATCCTAACCTATATATCACAACATCATCATTCTTCCCATTTTTTGACCTTAACAAGGACATGAACTTTTTTTTGAAACATGTTTTGGAAAAGTCTAGGTACATCCATGCTTCTATAGATAACATTGTAGCATAATGTTAGTATGACATGAAAATGATTGGGAATATGATTACTACATGATGTAGTCCTTATATTTTAATCCCTAATCCATTTTCTCCACTATCACCTCCATCCTTGATGCTATATCTAGTTTTCTATTTGTTTATAGCTTCATTGTTAGTCCAAGTATCTAAAAAAATAAAAATAAAAATAAAAAAATTTGAAATCTTAAAAAATCCATTTATCCTTAATCATATTAAAAATTAGTCAAAATTTTAAATAAATAATGTAATTTTCATAGGATATCACGTTCCCAATATATCTCCTCACATATATCATACTTAGATAAAATCAAAGCTATCATTATCATCAATCCTTAAACATAGGGTTTCCAACTTGATCGAAGGACAAATAAAATTAGTTTGATTATTTATTTTTATATGTGATCTTTTTTAAAGTGTATTTTTGTTAATTATTATTTTTTTCTTAATTTTTATGTTTGTGTTATTCCTACTACATATTACAATAATACCATCATGATTTTCAATATCATCATTCATCTTTTCATACGCTATAGTAAAAATCAAGTTGGCCAAACATTTAAAAATATGTGCAATAATAGTATCATGTCTCATTTATCATCACCTACATTCATCAATGATCATATAAACGAATATCCTATCTATCTTTATCATTAATCATTAATTAATCATCCATAATTACTTAACTATCCATTATTAACATTCATTTCTAGTTAAGCATTAATTGTAACAACAAAGTATGCATCATACACAATAAAACACAAGAGAAAAATAAAATGGAATCCATGTTTGTGTGTGTGTGTCTGTGTGTAAAATCAATCCATATAAAAAATCATGTCTACAAAAATCATGTATCCAAAACCACGTCTCACCATGATTCTCAAAGGTTGGATTCGCTAGTGGACTTCTCCTAGGAGGATCACCAACAAATGATTTATCCATGTTAAGGATTCCTCTATTCATATTATCATCCTATTAATATAAGAATATTTTATTTTATTTATCAATATATCTTACTCATATAATACTCTATAATACTAATCATATCTCATCTCCCTCATGGACTTTGTAAAAACTTGATACATGCCTTGAGGTATTAGTAGTGATGTGACATGTCTCAATCACTCCATAGTATTTTGATGTCCACTCATATCTATCCCAACTATCCTTTCACACTCTCTAGATCTATTATCAATACATCTACCTCAGCTTGTATTTGAGTGATATATGCATCCCTCATAACTAACTAGGTCTAGTGAGTATTATCTTTCTTTTCATATTCATACTCTTTAGTAGTATCTCTAGTTCTTAACCTACTATCTCTAATCATACAATATTTATCAACTGTACATCCTTAACTCACCCTAATAAAAAATCCTAACTCCATCCCAATAGTAAGCATCAATGTTGGAATATAAGGCTGAGCTCCAGCTCTACCTCCATCTCCTGCACTAAGAAATCCATCTCCATCTCCCCCATGACTCTCTATATCTATCACCAACACTCCTATTCCATCTCAAAAAGCTCTTTAATATCCCTAAACTATCCCATTTCTTCCATCTACCCTAGATACATCCACACAACCATATACCCTATCTATCTTTCCTATCATCCTCCACTAATGTACTCTTTGATATTGAGCTTTCTAAATCCCCTAAGTGCACTCTCATAGGGTACTCAACCATTGATCTAGGATAGTCACCCTCACTATCTAAGTCTGATCCCACCAAGATCTATACTTATATGTCATCTTGACATCTAATATTTCACATCACCTATACATACAAAATTGATGTCTAGTTGGTTTTATCCTATATATGATCCACTAAAGGACCCTACTACCAATGCTCACTATGTTCACATGAAAAAATGTGAGGATATAAAATAATGTATTATTATATACCAAACTATCACAAAACTCTATCTAGATTTATATCTCTATAGTAGACTCATGGTAAACAATAATTTAACACTTAGCCATAGCATATCCCAAATATATTAGATCCTCCACCCATAACAGGTCTACTTCCCTATATGACCTATACATAATATCCTCTGGATTGAGGTCATCAATATATTTACTATAAAATCTTAGGTCCCATAGATGTCATCATTGGCTTCCCATAGTAATATACCATCCATAGGTAAAAGGCTCCTTATAGACTCTTTATCATCACTACCCTATTGGATGCTTTAGAGGTATGTGATCCCAAGCCCAAACCTGAAGTAACATAGAGGCCCCAATACTCCTAACATCTTTGTATACCATCAAATGTAGGTATTTTTATAGCTATGCCAATACACAATATCCCCAAGAAAAATATGTAGCATACTCTAGTATAATTCCACCACATCCACTAGTCCAACCATAAATAATATCCCAATATTTTTAGGTAGTAATATACCACTAACAAGATCCACTAGAACTAGAGTAAATTGATCTTTGATAAATCTTACCAATCAAGCATATATATCTATCCACAATAATTGTAATGAAATACCTTCTTGGTATAATAATCACCTCATTAATGCATGTTACATCATGTGTCTCTAATTAACAATCCCCCCCTATATCAATATGTATAAAATCCTCTAAAGTGATCATCATGTCCCTTGTCAAAAAATTAAAGTTACTCATCTCTGAGTCCCACCACTCTACCAATACCATAAATAGATCCCTCTCTTCTCAAATATCTAGCATCCTAGCCACATAGTAAAACCCAACTACCTATAGTAATATGTAATCCTTTGTAGTATAATCTCATAGTAATACCAACACCATTGATCATATCTCACATGAAATAATGATAGGTAGTCACTCTTGCAATTGCCAAAATGATGCACACTTAGCCAAAACTTTCATAAAATAAATAAACACTACTAACATAAGCATAAATGTCATTTTTATGTAAATATAATTCATAATAATGTAAATGCCATTCATCAAAAAGCAAATTATGGGAATCTTGAAAAAATGGAGTGATGAATATGTAACACCAATATAATGCAAATTAAACTAATAATTGGAAAACATCATTTACTTTAATGAAAATTTCATTTCTACAGATGTGAACATCATTTGTGATAGAAAAAATCCCATGAGGAAAATATTCTTTCTGACATTTTCATTTCCCATGTGTTTCCCCTCATTAATACACTTAAAATTTAAAAATCACAAAATCAAAACACCACTTACCAATCCACAGTACCCCTTTGTATGATAGAGATCTTGCACATGCTCACCATGATGCTCATATGTAGTCATAGGTGAATTTTTTTCTCAAGGCATCATGAAGAATCATATCTATAATCTCCTAAGTGGAAAGGGTGAAAATTACTTGGATTCACTCCTACCTCTTATTTATTCAACACACCCCCCATTTACCCCTAATCCCTTCAATTCACATTGCTTATTATTTTGAAATCTCTTCTGCATATTTCATCCTTGAACACCCTATCAATGGGGAATCACATTAAAAAACAATGACACTAGGGGAATTATCATACACATCCTTCTCCTAACTATTCTTCATTATTTTCAAATTCTTAACTTTCACAAGTCACAACACCCTTTCAAATAAGGAAAAATGTAGACACCCAAATCTGCCACCCCAATCACGTTACCTTAATTCAATCATTGTACCAATCCATAATTTAAATATTCATGTTAACATTACCATAATAATGACATGAACCATACCATATTAATTAAATAATCCCATATAGTTTTACTGACATTCCACTTTGATTAATTAACTAGTTAATCAATATTTATTGGATAATTAGTCCCTAATTAAGGATGGATATTGGAATAGGAGGATTTTTTATCAAATATGTAATAACTATTTATTTACATTATTCATAGAGCATTATATAGATTTATGAAATTTGGTTAGGAAAACCAACCAACAACTAACCCAAACAACTAAAACATAAAAAAACAAAAACAAATAATAAATAAATAAATTTCAATCATAAATAATCCAACAGAGTCCCCATTGATCCAAAGGGGTATAGAAATGAAGTAACTAGAGCGATGACTTTGAAGTCATCAAAGAAACTATAAATCAATTGTAACTAGTGTACTATACCTCTTTATAATGATCAATACTAATGTTGTTCCATAAATAAGCCTACCCTATGAGTTATGGTATAAAAGACTAACAAACATGATCAAGGCCTATTCATCACCTATGATCATCATACCATACTATAATATAACTTGATCAAAGCTTATCAAATTACATCAATCTACATAGGATCCACCCAAAATAATATCCAAGTGACCAACCTATACTATGTATGGCACATATCCCTAATGTCCAATAAAATTTGATGACCTTTTCTCAACAATGAGGTGCCACCAAATCCTATCAACTCATACTATCATCGATGACTGATCGAAGACAAGCCAATGTTGTATATTATACAATATTACACAAGAAGTGAGAATTCATGCATCAAGAAAAATAAAATAAAATAATCATGTCTAGTCCATGTCATGAATATTAAGTATAAAAAGCCAAAATTTAAAGAAAAAAATAACACAAGCCAAAAAATGCTACTATAATAGATCCTAATCTTGATCCTTGTAACTTGCACAAGATAGGTGAATCAATAATCACTTAGATCAAGTTATCAGATCTATTAAGACCATAGACCTTGGCCATATTAGATGCCTCCTAATTAGGTCAAGTGTTAGAATAATTAGAATATTTGGAGTTACCAAAATATATTTTGATAAAATGATTCACATTATTTTCTTCATCTCTCTTTTTATCTAGAAAGTAGGGTCATCAAGAAGGACATACATCAACAAGATGTCAAATACAAACACATTTAAAACATATGGGTTATTTTCTATCCTAATGATATCTATAATAATATAAATCACTATAAGAAATACTTGAGGGAGAAGATTTCTTATGGTGATGTTTCCATTTTGAAGATCTTGGATATTTCTAATGAGAACACTATGGAGACTATCTAGTATGGTGTGGATAATGTCTCATAAAATGTCTTAGAGAGTTTTTCATATAATTTTTTAAAAATTCCTCTATATATGGTGATGATCTCTCTGATGTGACTTGGCCTTTGTATAGTGAGCCTCTTAATAGGCTTACTCTTTTTCATTACAAACTATCACTCATTTTGAGTCGGCAATTAACAAACATAGTCAAATGTTGCACCATTTAACTTATAATTAAGTTGTAACATTTTAATAAGATTGGTGTATATATAATTAAATCCATTTAGTGTGATACAAATTAGCATATAATCATATATATTTTCACCTATCATGTAGTACTATTATTTCAACATTCTAATTTGAGAAAGATATTCAGATACATCTTCATCATCAACTAATTTATTTTTTAAAAGTTGCATTAGAAGGTCAATCTTTTTGTATACAGGTTGTATTTCATAAAGTCCTTTAATGTTTTCCATGTTTTTTATGCTCTATATTTAATAGATTTAATGTGAATAATCACTGTCACAATGCATGATGATTTGAGTAGTTCGAGTGCATGTTTATCACACTTTTGGTACTCAATAAATTTGGCAGGTTTAGTGGGTGTTGCAATCTCTTTTTATATTATTTCCCATAAATCATTAAAAATAATCATGTTTTCCATGTTCAGTCTCCATTATTTATAGTTTTTAGGTGTCAGGTGTCCATTTTCACATATTAAGTTCATAATTTTCATCATGGTGCTATTAAAAAGAAATGAAGTGAAAAAAGGGAATGATATTAGGGCTTTGCCTTTACCCACAAAATAAATTCCAATTACAAGGATTTTGGGACTTGTCAAAAAAACACCTTATATCACCTTTTAATCTTTAAAAATCCATTTGAAAATATAATATTCCTTTCTAATTCCTTTATAAAAAATTTAAAATAAGGTCAAAAACTAAGTCAAAAAAGATTTTGACCAAAATATATAATCTAATGGGTTTTGAACCATGGACCCTTTTTGTTTGAAAATTATATTTTCAAATTTCACTAACCAACACAAATTTTTAAAAAAATTCTATTAAAAAGAAATAATTTCTATTTGATCTTTGACCTTTGGATGAATTAAACAAATAAAACAAATTACATATGGTAAATAAATTTCACCAAGTTTTTCACTACGGTGTTTTGTTTGGTAAAGCATGAACTTTTTTCAGTGGAGCCTATTGGATTTTAGGTTTTGATATATTCTTTCCTCCATTATTATTAATGAGTAAGTATTTGGTCCTTTTTCAAAATCTCCCATATTTATTACCTTGATCATACATTGCCATGACATACTCAGAGCATTATCTACAACATAGATGTAAGGAGTAACTTCCAAATCTTTCTCAGATTGATAGCATACAAATAGTCCAAAAATAAATTAAAAATTATGATTTATTTATTGAATCAAATCCTAAAATTCATCTGATTTACTAAGGTTCAATATCAAACCTAAAAACCTTTACAACTTCAATCCATACAAGCTTGCATGTTTGATAAACAAGAAAATTTCTTCTAATATGCCTAGTAGTGAGGATTTAGAAATTACTTTTGAAATAAATAAAATAAATATATAGACGGGATTCTTGGTTATGCTTTTTTTCTTTCTCATGGTGTTAATGAAAACATTAAAGCAGGAGGGTTAGCATCTTAAGGGATATAAGGAACATCATAGTTGTCTACAGATACAAAACAAAGATATAGAGGCTTGACTATAGAGATGTTCCATGTAACTTGTGTTTCTTACTCACTTGACCTTTCTAATTATGTACTTGATATACATTCACTTCAAGCTCATCCACCACATCTTCTAAAAAAAATTTGATCCTCCTCTTATGTGGCTGTGATACCATTGATGGAGATTATAACGAGAGGATTTTTTTATCAAATATATTCAATGTAAGAAATATTTATTTACATTATTCATAAAATATTATATATATTTGTGAAATTTGGTTAATAAAACTAACCAAAAACTAACTTGAACAACTAAAACATAATGAATAAGTAAATAAACAAATAAATAACTTTGGATCATAAAAATCCAATAATTACATTAATACATACAAAATAAATAAATTAATTAATTAATTAACCAACTCATAAACCCATTTAAATTTCTCATTAACCACTAAAATACTCATTCAAATCATTAAAAAACTTATTTCATACATTCAACTATCTCATCAAAACATTCAACAAATTCAAATAATTTCCCTCAACTTGATCATCCAACTCATTAATAATAAACTTCCTCATTGAATGCATTTGATCAATAGACCAAATATCATCCATTTAACATCCAATATCCAAATAAATTTGTATTTATACCAACCATCCATTCTCCATCAATTAAATCTATAAATTGATCCTTCCTCTTCCTTTTTTAAATTAGGAGATAAGTGATTTTAAGATATTGAGAATATGGATAAATCTTGTTATCATATCATCAAGTACTGAAAAAATTGAAGGTATATACTAATGGAATTCTTATATACAAGTCTACTAAAAAAACAAAATATACAAAGAATAAAAAATATATGGCAACAAATGTGGGTATTCATTTGGTAAGTGAAGGTAGAGTTTTTTTTCTCTTACATTTATTAATTAGATGTTTATGTGAGATTGACAGTAGGAATTAAGATCTGTTCTTAGTTTCTAATTAAGCTTAAGTATTATCATTTATAATTTAGATACAGGAATATATAGTGCTCATCTTATAAAAGTGTTTGGTCATTGTTATTGAACTTATAAAATATAATAATTATCCCAAAATCTTTTTGAATGTGTTATTATTGATTTAATGTTTTTTTTAATGTTTTAGATGAGCCATGAAGTTATCGACCTTGATTTCGGAAAAATTAGATCAAATATAAAGAAGATAAAATATAAAAATACTAAGGGATAAGGTAGTGGGTTTAGACATGATACAAAAACATTGATAAAAAATCATTAGAGGATGAAAGGTATTACTATTTTTAGAAACCCACTTCTCAATGTCTCTAATTTTTATTTCAATGGGCTTGTGGATAAGGGTTTTTTCTTGGTATATAATAGATTTGGAATGTTTCCAAAAAGGTAATATGAGTAAGAGATAAATGCATGGATAAATCTATAAGAATCATGCATTATTTGGCAACATTTAAGCTTAAAATCAATAATTAAATCAATGAGTAAATTTTTTTATTTTTGTTTCTTTTCCTTTTCATTTTTATTGTTGTAGTAGTTGGGTGCCATGGTGAAATCACTAGTGGTAAAGAAAACTATGTGGAGAAGGAAGAAATGGGTATATTTCCAAGCACTCCATGTATTTTATGATTCCATATTTCATGTCACCTGTTCTCCAAATTATTACCTCTATCAAATACTTTTAGCCTAGGATTTGTCTCTTTTTCTTTTGTCTACTTTATTGACTTCCCTGATTAGTATTTTCAATGTATGTTATTAGTAAAGATCTTCAAATTCCAACCCTAGATATTTTTCTTCTTGGTTGATAAAATTGGTTATAGTTTCACTTGCTTACTTCCCTAAGATGGATGAAAGTATAAGAATGTGTATGTTACCCTCAAATGGTTGCCTCATTTTGATGGGTTATATGCCTAGATTATTGTGAGCTCATTAATTTTCACATTTTTTGCACTATGTTAAATATGTTATCATGTTTATATGTTTTTAGAACCCTATTTATTATTTTAATTATGGAATTAAATCATTTAAAATTATCTCTCTTTATCATTTAATTACACATTTAAATTATTTTATCTCATCATCCTTTTATTTTCAAGAGTCTTTCATGTTCAGTGTGATGGTTTGGATGGTAAGGGCCACTAATGGATGGGTTCATTTTATTCATTCCCTTTCATACAATATTTTCACAATGATGTTTTTTTTTTTTGGTGTATGGTATGAATTTTCTAAGTTGTATCATTATAATTATGTTCTCTCATTCTAACTACCTATGAGCAATGGTTATATTTACTCTCAACAGAAATTATTTTTAGGTCAAATACTTGACTATTAATTTATATAGTTGAAGATAAACACATTTGTTTTTTTAACAATATATTATATATGGTCATAAAATTATTATATCCCTATTATGAATTTATGTATAATTTTTAGATTGCTTATATAAAATTTGAATTCCATATTTACTTGGATACATTGGGTTTTTATTCTAAACCGTGTCATGAGAAACATTGTTTAAAACTAATTTGCATACTTATTGATCATTTTGGACTGAATTTAGACTTTAATTAAATGTTTAAAATAAATTTAAGTAATATTACCTAGTTGTCCATGCAATGTTATATAAGAGTAAAGGTCTATTTAGTTTTAGAGGTTAATGTCTGAGCCATTATGAATCTAGAAACAAATTTATATATAATAGTAGTAACATTTCTTATATATATTCCATAGTTTAATCATTAAATTTGGAATGTTTGAAACTCTAATATTTGAAATTCCATACATTAATGGATTCAACTAATCAAAAGTCTATAATGCCTTGTATGATGAGACTATTAAGCTTGGAAGGGATATCGACTATGTTATTGTGTCTATAGATTTATGTGGTTTGTATTAAATCATATTTAAAGTTAAGCATGAGGGATATCTATTGATATCCTACCACTGCAAGGATGACTGTATCCTCATAACTATGGAAATGGTATACTTCAAAAGATAATGATAGGTAATAAATTATCCTTTGTTTTTATCTTTACTAAAAATTGTTTTCTTGTATAAACCCCTATACAAAAAATAATAATGGTTTATGAAGGTTTGGATTCTTTTTAATTGACTATGTTTCATGCTTACCTAATATATTATCTTGATGGAATAATGCACCTTGTATTTTATCTTCCTAGTTAATGTTGAATACATCTTTATGATTTTTGAAGAATGGCAATGGGATTTTAATGCCATGCTTAACTCTTAGAGATATGTTATAGTCATATCTAGATACTTTTTGATATTTGGTTGTGTTATCCATTGATTCTCTTTGGTAGTTGACTATATCTTAAGGATCTATTTATATGAAATGAATCATGAATACTAGATTGTATTGTAACTTGTACCACTTATTTTAAAATTCAATACATAATCTATCCTATTTAAGATTAGTAGATTCAAATAACCCTAACAATATGGTATTTAGTGAATATTTTATTTGTGAAATCATACTTATAGGAATAAATTATTTAAACCACTTTTGAAATGAGTTTTTAGACATAGACATGAGATTACATGTTTGTTATAGTTTTTTAAGCATGATATATTGGTTCTTAATGTGTTTTTTTATTTGAATCTTAATACTAATTGTCAATGACTATTATATTATGTTTAATTAATATTAACATCTAGTTGTAAATTCCTAGTTTTTGAAATAATTGTGGGGATGGAATTATACTTATTTTCTAAGCATGTAAACCATTAAATAAATCACAACACTTCTTGATAATATGGTTATTGTATTGACCCTATTCTGGGTAAGACAAAGGCACTATAAACTTGCTTTCCAAACATAACAGTAACTTGATCCTTTATGATGGGTCAATTAGATTCTTGAGTTATTCTTTTGTGATTTATTAATAATGTTTATATTGTTAATTTTATTTCAAATAAATAGTTTATTTAGTACTTATAAATAATATCCTATGATATACATTTCAATGAATAACCTTTGTCCTATGTTCTCTCAAATATATTTTTTATAAAGGATATATGACAGACTTGTCAAGGGAAATGAGTATGAGTTGTTATTGATTTTCATATCAAATATGTTAAATTGAAGTTATAGTTATATTATGAAAAGTATGATTTTGTAAATATTTAACTAAAGAACATTGGTTGATGAATATTAATTTCATATAACACTATTTAAAGAAACAAAAAATAATGGGAAGAAGAGTGTTGTAGTTTCCCTAATAATACCAAAATATAATTACATCTTGTAAATAGAATACATTGGACTTCATGGGAATAATTTATATTATAGTATATTTACAATTTTATTAAATAATGGGTATTTGCATCTTAATAAAATATGATATCTTTTAAGCTTATGTTTATGTTGGCATTATTATCCTATATATTTTAAATGCAGATCTACATAAGGACAAAAACTTTAGTCTAATGATTGGTGCCTTGAAATGTTGCCTATGAATGTTGATTAGAGTTTAATATGACCTAACTAATTAATTATAAATGGTATATTTATATCATAAATTTATTGTGATTATACTTTAAAATAAGTTGTTAGACTTTAGGGAAATTGCTAATGTAAATTGGTAAGTTTTCACGTTATTGATAAGATGCAATGGTTGAATATTATGCACATACATGAATTAATTACTGCTAATTATTTAATTCTTTTTGGAAAATGTTATGGGGATAATATCCAAATCAAAATAATGGATAATTTATTTTAAAAATATTCCAATTCAATAATTTAGATTCACAATACTTTGATATAGTGTTGAATTATGAAAGTATGCTAATATATAAAGTACAATGCCAAACAATAATTTGAATATATAAATATGAAGAAGAAACAATAATTAGTCTATTTATTGATGCATAAGTGGATATGATTAATATAGGTATAGGAAAAGATAGGATGATGTTCTATAGTCATTCATTAGATTTTAGATATTTGTTTTTTATTAGTGTAGACACTACTATCGATATTTGGATGCTACCATTGATGCTTATGCCTTGAATCTAATTCTTATATCTAGTATATGTTGGTGTGTGATATTTATTATTCTATTTATTTTTTGAATGGATCATATCTATACATATATCTTTATATTTCTTCAGTGTAAGTGGATAAGAGGGTGAGTTCCACCTAGAATTCCACTTGGAGTTCAACTGAGTGCCACTGTGAGTTCTCCTATGAGTTATACAATGAGTTACACTCAATTCCACCATGAGTTCTTCTATGAGTTAACTTTCCCTACTCCTATATATTCCTCTCAGCAAGCTATTGTAATAGAGAATCTCAGCATTGTATAATATATTTGTTGGTAATAGATAATTTATTCTGTATGCAATACATTAGGTTCATCACTTTGGTAATGACTTATTAGAGAGTTCTTGTTTAATGAGTATTCCAAACTCTTTCATGATATCAAATTAGCCCCAAGCAACCATTTCTCTATTTTTTCCTTTTGTTGAAGATCAAAGTCATTATCATTATAGTGGACTCGACCTACTATCACAGCTAAAATGTTGGCATTTGGTTATTTTGCAATGTTGACTAGCCTTTTATATAATTGGATGTAAACAACAAGCTTTAAATGCTATATTTTCATTGTATTTGCATCTTGATTGGGTTCATGGTGTTTACATATACGTATTATGGTATTTAATATTACATGATATAATGGATTACACCAAAACATTGTTTTAGATCTGTCTGGATCCAGATCAATGCCAAAATCCACATTATTTAGCTATTTGACATGTTTGTTGACATTATAGCAGTCCTTGAGGTGGGGATAATATGCTATTAGTGATCATTGTTATGTCCTCCTTCAATGTCGATGACCATTTACTTCACCACATGGCTTGTAGATCTACTTGCGAGCTTGTGGTCTAATTCTTCCTAACAACATGATGTCTATTCACTCTTCTTTCCATGTTTTTTTGTCTTGTTTGACCGGTGAGGGTCTAGCCAAAGATATGCCTTGTTGTGCCTCATCTCAATGGTGAGAGTTATTACATGTTGAAACTATGAAGTGTCGATATTCTTCACCTCGCTACCACAATGATAGAATTCCTTGTTGGTTGTTTAGCGCCAAAGATTTGCATTATTACTGCTTGTCTCGACCATGAATGTCCACTGTTAGCAAACATTTTCACTTTGGTGTCAATATAATGACTTTAATATGACTGTCTATATGGTATTAAATATTCCCATTGGTAGATGATCTCCCTCCATGTGACAGTCCTCCTTGGACAATGTTTTTTGATTCAGGCGAGACACAGGATAAGCCCGATAGCAGACCCCTGGTGAATGGTCAAATTTCTAATGGTGTACTCCAAACCTATAATTTTTCACCATGATAGTTGGTTTTATCCCTTAGATGGCATAGATATATAGACCTATTCTCTTGGTGGTGTACTTCTGATTTTCTAGACCTGTGCATGCAAAAGTGGCAGCACCATACATCTCTTTGGCGCTCTTATTCTCTTTGCAAAAGTGGCAGCGTTATTCCTTCTCATAACTAAGTCAAAGATAAACCTAATTAATGCCCTAAAAGATTAAAAATCAAAGCATGTTTTAATATTATTTAAATTGTTATTTTTTTTTAATTAAACACCTTCAAGTATACATTTTTTCATTAAAGTGCATGCAAGGTTGTATGGGCAAACAGTTCTTCATTTTAGCTGGCTTGAAGAAGATTGTGGTTATGTTTTGGTTTCAATGAGTGGTTATAAGGTTATGTTTTTATTGTAGACCTTTAAGAATTTAAACTTTTTGTTAAAATTTAATTAAAATAGGCCATTAATGACTGAAAATTGATTGTGTAATAACTTTTGATCAGTAGCTCAAAATTGAGGGTCTCTTTTGTAAAAATATCATACTTTTAATTTTATAGCCATTGGTCCTATTTTTACTATAAATTCACTAAAGTTATAAAGCATCATATTCAAGGGGGTTACCTATGTTGTGGGTCCTACTAATTTATGCATCATACTCTGTGTCCCAATTACTCACATGTGGATGTTTTTTTGGTTGTGCCCAAAATCTATAATCAAAAAGTGCACTATTTGTATTGATTACTACACTTGTTACTCACTTGGACACATTTTCAGCTGAGTTTGAGATCCTTTGCATATGCTTTTATAGGTTGTCATTTTTAGTAGTTGATCATTTTAGGTGTATTTTCATATACATGATGGCTTCTTTTTATGTTTTCACACTCTTCTATTATCCCACAACATGTTTTATTCTAGTTTGTGCATTGACACCTTGACACACTTGTAGTTTGTGTCATGTCTCCATCAAGGCCCCTTTCTTAGTGCCTTACCTTCTTCTATGGAAACACTTTTATGCTTCTTTATTTTTAGAGCATATTTCATGATACTCGATGGCTTATTTGAAAGGTCGATAGTCTCCTTGTTTAGAGCTATTATGATGAAGCTCAGTGTCTTCCTTGTTTTCATTTGGTGTTTATTAAGAATTATTGTACTTGAACTACTTTATAAATTTCTATGGGAGGTTTGTTGTGTGATATTTTTATTTGTAATCACAACCTTATCGACCCTCATGTGAGTATGCCTTGTGTGTATATACACTTTTTCAGTTGTTTGTACTTCTTCATGCCCCATTTAATGTAGCTATTTCTTCTTCATGCACTACTTTTTGATTCACAATTTTAATGGACCTATCATATCTTTCCCTTATTAATATTATGGGGATATCATATTGTTGGAACTAATGCTTCCTTGATTTTGATTTGGAATGAGCTATGTATCTAGGTTTTATTCCTATGCATTAGGCAAATGTAGGGGGTTGGTTGCTCATGCATTTTGGTGAGATGAGACATTTAACATATAGGCATTATTGCATTCCTATTTTGTGGAGGTGACCTTCCATCTTCAGTTGATCAATTTATTTAGACTATTGACACCTAAATTTTTTATTTACAATTTTTTATGCATTAGTTGAGTAGTGTTATTGGGGTCACTCGTACAAATTTATGTGCCATCTATATCTTTAAATTTCATATTGTGCCTTAGTTTTCCATCTAATCATTGTTTGAGTAGTGTCATTAGGGGCATTCAAGTAGTTTCTTGTCTTCTTCATCTTGATCTTCATCCTAATTTTAGAGGAGGTTCTTCTTTCAACATTATAACAGTCATCATTTGATAGTTGTTTGCATATTTTTCATGCTTCATTTTTGTTCTTAATGCTCATCTCTTGTTCCTACTCTTCTAGGACATTTTATTTTGGAGGCTTCTTACACCTTCACTTGTATTTCTCTCTTTTGGGGGGAAGTTTTTTTCCACTGGGTTTTTTCCTTTTGCTCCACTTTTTAAGAGTTGCATTGTATGTGGGTACCTCATCAAGTCTTTTTGTTTGGACTCATTTTTTTAATCTGCCTACTTTAGCTACACTTAAAGGGGGTATTGGTTTATGATATTTATTATTTCTTTTATTTATTGAATATATTATCCCTACAAATATAGATTTAGCTTGCTTAGGTGTAAGTGAGTGAGAGGGTGAGTTTCACTAGAGTTCATCTGAGTGCCACTTTGAGTTCTTCTAAAATTTTTACAATGCTTTACACATAGTTCCATCATGAGTTCTTCTATGATTTAACTTCCCCTACTCCTGTATATTCCTCTCCACCAAGCTATTGTAATAGAGAATCTCAACATTGTATAATCTATTTATGGATGATAAATAATTTATTCTATATGTAATGCATTAGCTTCATCATTATGGTAATGGATTATTGGAGCAATCTTGGTTGAACAGTATTCCAAACTCTTTCACTATGGAATACATGTACTTTTATAAAATGACCAAGTATCCCTGTTGGGGTTCACTATTGACTCAGAGCATGCACATAAGTTCTAGAGATCAGTGTTTACTCAAAACCCTAGGTTGTCTAACTTGGGCATGTCACCTTATAAAACAAGGGTTAGTGTGATTAAGTGAAGTTGAGCTGACATCAAATACTCATTTGTCAATTATAAACTCTTACATATCCATATACTTTGAATAAAACCTCAAATCAATGTAGTTAACACCCTTATGTGGGTTTTTGTGTAAAAAATTGTGAACTATGTTAAATGCAAGTGCATGTAGTGATCTAACTTGTAACTCAAAAAATACTACTCGTGAACTAATTTTTGAAAGATTAGACCTATAATAAGATTTATCTTATGTTTGATTTGGAAATAAAAAATAATAGGGAAGTAGAAATCAATTATGCAAATGAATAAGTGAGCTTGATAGGTGTTTTCTTGGTAATTTCAAATTTGATAATGAACAACCTTTTATTTTCTATTTATACGAATTTTTTTAAATGATCTCAAAATATGGTTAATTAAGACAAAAAGGTGGACTCATACATATCTAAAATTTTTAAATTTAACTATTTGTAAGGATTAGACAATAGCATCAGACTTAGGACACTGGTGTTTACACTAATATCCTAGTCTAGGTCGTATTGTTTAGGAGGATAGATTTTCTTTGAAGATATGTAGCTACCAAAGTAGGATATTAAATAGGTTTTATGTATACTATGAGTTACAAGTGATTTGGATAATTATAAAATCAGGGTCAAACTATAAGATAAGAATTTAGCCACAATGAGATGGTGAATGTAAGCCTATTGATAGTGGTAAGGCACTAAACTAAATGGTTGAGCCATGAGCGATATTTTTAAAGTATAAAAGACTAGTTTATAATATATAATCATATTTCTGTAGCTACATTTACCCACTATCCCCTTCAATTTAGTAAGACATAAAGATTAAATTACTAGTTTAAAGGAATGAAATACACATTGTGGTGTATAAAATATAGCTAAATTTAATTTGAAACCTATTTTAATTTGATTTTTATGTATTAATAGTAACCAAGATCATATTATAATGTAATTATTGAATATGATCTAAAATTTGAATAATAGAAATAACTGAAATAAAAGAGATCAAAGAAGGCGTATGTCTATGTGTTAATGCAACCATGTTTCTCCTTGGTACTTTTCTTTGCTAATGAAGATTATTATGTAAGGCACTAGAGAAATAGGTTCATAAATGAACCTATGAAATGTTAACGGGAGACTTGGAAGGTGATCATGCCCCCAATCTAGTGAAAGGGTGAGTTATGCCAAGGCCATCGAGATTATTGAATCTCAATCATATAAATCAAGTGTATGCATAATCTATCTAATATCACCCAAGTCATATGGTGTAACCATATCAATATAAAAATGGAATTAGTGTCAATGTCATCAAGAGAATTGAGTCTAAACTATACTACTGAATAGATCCAACTATTATGGACTGATAAATCCAAATTGGTGCATCTTGGTAAGGTTGGTGCATAAATGTGTATATAATCTAAAAATGCATATGTGATTTGGTGAATTTTCATGGCATATGCACCTATAATGTGTATCAAGTTAAAGTATATGTGAAAATTTAACCTATGATTTATAAATTATGTAATTATCTATCATAAATAAAAAACCCTATTTCAAATCTATGAAAATCAGTGCCAAATCTATAATATTTTTACCATGTATATATATGAATCATTTAAATGGTATCAAATAATTCCAATTATAAAGACTATGTGTGTGTGGAATCATGTTTATGTGACATGCCGCCATTGATATGACCCCTATTTTGAGGTGAGGGAGAATGTAATGTGATAGTCACCTTATCTCAAAAGGATAAGATAACAATGTTATAGTTATATAAACCACATAGCATTGAAGTTTGTAGTGGTAACATGTCAAAGTATATGTATTAATAAATATCATAGTATCTAATCACAAGAATCGCTAAGTTGTCTGGTATAGATCATGGAAATGCTTAGAAGTAACAACACAAGATTAGTAAACAATCAATCACACACACAAGAGCACTAAATATCACACAAAAAGGATCTAAGGAGAATAAAAATGAGGGGCATGTTCAAATGTCACAAACTTAAATGAGAGAACATGTTCAAATAATTTCACACTAAATAAATAATACTCAATGGCACTGTGCCCAAAAAATAAGGAACATGTTCAAATGTTCCAAAAATGAGACAAGATAGAAAATAATAAGCACATTCAAGTAAGTCAAGATAAGATGAATAAGTGAAATATATGAAACTATTATAATCATTTCATACTATTACCTTCATACATGTGTTGTCAATTTGCCCTGTAACATAGCATATCTAGAACATTGTCTAAGATGTAATTTTGAGTATAAACATGTGTAAGTGTTAGTTTATAAGCCTAAAATTATAATGTAAAGTCATCATAAAATAGTGTAATTTGTATCAATTGTGATCAATAGAAGTAGATGTACCCAACTGAGTGTGTCACATGGTTATAGGAAATTCCCAATGTGTGTATGTTATTACATCATGGATCTAGTGTATGATTGTAACACACTCAAGTACCCATGAAACATATGTGCGTAGAAATTAAAAATACATACTATCTAATAACATAAAGTAAACAACATATGAAAAATTTAATGAACATGTAAATGTTAAGTATTTTTGTATTTTTATTTTATTTTAGTCTTTTTATATTTTATCTATTTTTTTAAAAAAAATTAGGTGTAATTTTTATGCAAGTGCATGATGTTCTTTATATTTTTTAGAGGCTTTCCTTAAAGTGTAGCCAAGAGGTATGTGCTTTTTCCCAAGTTATTTGTAACTGTTAATGGGCCTAACCAATTTTGTTTGAATTTTCATTTATTTTATTTTTATGAATTGGTATTCTTCTAATTCTATTTTAAAACCAAATCACCCACATAAAACACACATGGTTGAACCTTTTTGTTTTTTGTCACTTAATCTGATCTTGGTAAACCCATAGATGCTCAATAGCCCATGTGCATTTTGTATCTAGTTGTTCTAACTCATATAATCACTTCTTTTGATACTCAATATCATGAATAATGTCCTTGAGAGAAACACACAAAGATGGGATTTTAAGATCAATTGGTAGAACTACCTCTGTATCATAAACAAAAACATAAGTTATAGCTAGATTAGGTATGTGGATGTTAGTGTCATATTTCCCATAAGGCATAAACCATTTTCTAATGCCAATATGTATTATACCTTTAAACTATTTTTCTAAGTATTTTGAAAATAGTATTGTTTATTATTTTTGCTTGACCTTTACCCTACAAGTAGTAGGTTGTAGAAAAGGTGGATTTAATTTTATATTTATTACAAAATTATTTCACCATTTTTTTGTTATATGATGACCCATTTTTTATAATAATAACCGAAGATAAACCAAATCGAGAAATAATACTTTTCATCAGAAACATGCATATATCATCTCCAATGGTTAACTCAAGTGGAATGGCTTCTACTCATTTTATGAAATATTGTGTACCTATGATTATGAATTTGTGGTAACCTACTAATACTTGATTTGATTTTCTAATGAATTCAAACACCCAAAGGGAGAATGGCAATGGTGGAATAATTGGATATAATTTGTGAGATGTTGAATGATTTAAATTTCTATATTTATGACATTGTGTACATAAATTAACATGATCAACACATTGTTTCTCCATTGTGTGCCAATAATGACCCTTCCATAATAATTTTTGTGGCATTTATTTTCCACTCAAGTGTCCACCACACTCACTATAGTGTATATATAAAAGTGCATTTCATGCCTCATCTTTGCTAAGACATATTAGTAACTATCCATTAAAAACTATTTTTAACAAGGCATCCCCAATGATAACATAAAGTATTGCCTCTCTATATAGCTTATTCTTATCATTCCAAGTAAAATGATTTGGTATAATATCCTGATATAGGAAATTATAAATATTGCTAAGCCATTATGTATTTTCCCAACTATGTGCAATTATATCATTTTATATAGTGTAATTGAAGGTTGGTGTAATATCATAAAATTGATGTAGTAACCACTGATATAAATGGTAATTAATGATATTTAACTATACATTGCATAAAAATTATGGTTATCCTTACATGAGATACTTTTGATAGAAAATGTATTAAATGTTTCTTTCAATATGTCTGACATTTATTTATATGGAAGTAAATGCTCTTCTTTGGTTTCATAACAATATGTACCTTGATTAAAAAATAATGAGATTTTTCATAAAATTGAATATTCTTAACATGGATTTTATTTGATATATACAACCTGATTATCAATGCTTAGTATTCTATTATATTATTTGTGCATGGAAAATCTAATCTATAAGAAAATGGCATATATTATCCTTCAAGGGTACAAAAAATAGTATAGATCCATTTAATAACATATTCCATATGTTATTTGATACATGATATTCCATTATCTCATCATGGAAATCCTCAATAATTGGAAAAGTGTTTAATAGTGGAACCAAAAGTAGTTGATCAACTACAACTTAGCCTTTTATCAATTTTTGATATATGAAATTAATTTAACATTATGTGTGTTGCATCACCCATTTATCTATTGAACATTATGGATGCATTTTATTCATGAGAAATTTTAGTGGCTCTTCCTTGACTATAACATGGATCTCATTAAAAAGCATGTAATGTCATAATTTCTATACATCAAATATTAATGCCAAACATAGTTTTTGCATTGAATTATATTTGAATTCATAACTATCCAATTGATGACTAATGTAATAAATTTATTGTATTTTTATCATCATCATATTATGATAATAAATCCCCTAAGGCCTAATGAGTTATTGAAATATAAAGAAGTAATGGTCTATCTAATATTGGAGGATTAAACACTGGTGGATTTTATAAATCTTATTTTATTATATATAAACTCTTTTGGCACACTTCATCCCAATAAAATTTTGTATCTTTATTTATATACGTGGGAAAAGTATTATTATATCAGCTAGTTGTGTAATAAAACATTAAATTTATGCAAATTTTCCTTGTAAACATCACAAATTCTTTAATTAGTAGTTGGCATCTCAATGATATCTTTTAATTTTCTTGGATCGACCTTAATACCAGATTGAGAAATAATGTAACCCAAAAAATTTCTTGAAGACACCACAAAAGCACAGATTTTTGTGTTTAAGTACACATTGAAATTTATCAAACATTCAAATATATGTCTTATATATATAACATGATCTCATCATTGTTTTTAATTTTCTAATTAATCATTGACATAGTCTTCAACCGTATTATGAATTAAATCATGGAAAATGTGTCATTTCCCTTTGATATGTATATCTTTCACTTTTTAGTATAAAATGCATGAAAATATAATAAAATGTTCCCTACGGTGTAGTGAATGTTGTTTTTTCTTGATATACTAGATTATTTTTGATTTGGTTGTAACTAGTAAGGCCATCCATGAATGAAAATGTCTCATACCTAGTTGTAGAATTCATGATCACATTGATGTTAGCTAATGGAAAATCATATTTTAGACAAGGTTTACTTATAAATTGATAATCTATGAAACATCATATATCACGATTAGGTTTGGTAATATGGACTATATTAGAAACCCAATCATAAGTTGAAATTTTTCTAATGAATCTTATGTCTAAGATTTATTGAATCTCATATTTCACAATAAGGGATACCTTTAGATGCATCTTTGTGAATATTTTTATTGACTAGATTTTCATCTAGACATAATAGAATATTATGCAAAGCTATGGATCTATTGATGTCAATCATGTTAAAAAAATCCCAAATAAATAATTATGAATAATCATCATATATATCCTAACAATGTTTTTCCTCCATCCTTTCAAATCATTGAGACTAGTAATACTAATTGAGGATCTTGATCTATTCCATAATTATATTGTATTATTTCTTCATGAAGTAATGTGCATCTATCTACAATATATGGTATAGTAGGAATTATGTTATTCATAGCATGTTGGATATTAATATCATTAGTTTCATCAAGGTAGGCATGAGTAGAGGTAGTATGAGAAAACCTATTCTTATTGTATAAGGTAATGAGATCTTTATATACCCCTAGGTACTCTAGTAGTGGCTCTTTGATGGAGAACTAATCAAATGTATAAATTTCTAAAGAAGATTTTTTCGTCAATATTATCAGTGTTTACCAATTGTAGATTAGAATTATTTTTAAGTACATGCATGTATTTGGAGATTAATTTTATGAAACACGGGTGGTGATGAGCACTTTATTTGTTAGCAATAGCTTTTGATAAAAAAAACCCAAGCCTTGTAGATTTATGTTATTTGATATGCAAATAGATTAGGTTATACCTTACTCATTTTTTCATAAGACTTTTCCTCTGTATCCATGTTTTATAAAATATAAAGAACCAAAATCAATTATGGCTAAGTGTTGTGTGTAAGTGTTTAGTTGTTGAATCAATTCATAATTGTTTGAATGGATCCATATCCATTGGGAATGTATAAAATGAACACTTGATTGCTGAATTTGAGGAATGCATGAAAAGTGGATGGAACCACATGCATCTCATGTATCCAGGGTCACCCCAAAATGCTATTGTGATTCAAATAATTTGGCATAACTTACATAAAGTAGGTAAGGTGTGGGGTCCAACAAAAATATTCAATTTTATCTATCCCAAGACCTTTCATTAAATGTAAAATACTTTGATACTCATACTAGATGATTCTATATCTTTGGCCTCAATTATTAGTAAATAAAGGAAATATATTTTGAAAATATTGAGTCCTAAACCATTTTCCACAAGTGCCCTTTTATATTTATTATTGAAAAAACTTACTTAGATATATAAGGGAAACCATTAATCGCTAATATATTGGGATGGTACATCCTCATTTTTAAATGAAATAGTATTCTCTATTAATTTTATAGTGTTCAACATGGAATCCACATATGGTATTTCCACATTGCTTAGAAAGACAGTCATACATAAGGCTTCTAATAAAATATCTTTGTATTAGGAAGACTTGTGTAACAAATCCAAGAAATAAACCTTATCAATAGCAACATTACGGTGTTTTGTAATATTATATGAAAATTAAATTTGTTTGAAGCATGATTTTTGAAACTAGGTAGTTAAAATTAGTAGCTCATGGGAAAAATTATGATAATAAGGATTATGCATAAATACACTTGTTCTAGTTTCACCATGTTGTTGACCCCATTTTCTTGTATTTTTAACTGATTTAAAAATGAATAGGGAGATAACAAGCAATAAATAACATCATGTTTTATACAATTATATGAATAATATATATATCCATATTAAACATGATTAATTCCTTTTTAACTAAAGCAAGTCTAATTTGAATGTTTTTAACAAATTAGAAATCAAAAAATAAAAAACCCTAGGGAAATCTAGGATTTAATGCAAGAAGAATAAGATGTCAGGTTCACCAAATGTTTAACCTATTTTGGAAATATTTATGGGGATAATATCATAATAAAAATAAAATTCTAAGATATTATAAAATTAGGCTACTTAAATAATTCATATTCACAATATTTTGATATGATGTTGAATTATGAAAGTGTGCAAAATATATAAAGTACAATGCCAACTAGTAATTTGAATGTAGCAACACAAATAATAAAAAATGCTTGTCTTATTTACTAATGCATATTTGGATCTTATATATGAAATTAAAATATAATATAGATGATTATCAATAGTGATTTGTCAGATTCTGAATATTTGCTTTCTATTAGCCTAAACACTACTATTGATATCTAGACTCTATCATCTATGATTATGTCATGAATCTAAAATTTTTATCTAGTATGAAACACATTTATTTTTATATAATGACCTACTATGCCTATTAGGTTTCATTTTATCCTTTTAAATTATCGAGTCAGATAATGCACATAGGTTCTATAGATCAAATTTTCACTCAAAACTCTAGGTCCTCCAACTTGGGCATGTCACTCTTAAAATTAGAGATTATTAGTATTAAGTGTATTTGAGATAACCTCAAGGACCCATATATCAATTATAATTGCCTACATATCCATATAATATGAAGAGGGCCTTAAACCGACATAGTTCTCCCCTTATGTGGGCTTATGTGTGAATAATTATGCAATATGATGACAACAAATGTATGCAGTGATCTACCTTATAAATTCATAAATAATTATTATGGGATACTATTTTGATTCTTTATACATGTTTTAGGAATTATCCTATAACCTATTTCTAAATTTTAAAGAATAGGGTAGTATAACTGAGATGTGTAAATGATTAAGTGAGTTTGATAGGTATTTTCTTGGTAATTTCTAGATTGATAATGCATGACATTTTATTTTGTATTTATACCAAACCTTTATAAATTATATCATGTTAGGGTTAATTAATAAAAATAGGACAAACCATACATGTCTAAATATTCTAAAATTTAACCATTTGTAAGGCTTGGACACTAGCATCACCTCTAGTGTCCTAGTATGGATGGTAGTGTCTGCGAGGATAGAAAGTTATTGAAAATCTGTAACTGCTAGAGTAGGATATTAATTAACTTTTATGTATACAACGTATTGCATGTGATCTAGATAATCATAATATCAGGGTCAAACTATAGGATAATAATTTACGCATAATGAGATGGTGAACACAATTTTTTTCGTAATGGGTAGGTCTTGAACTGAAGGTTTGAAGCACGAATGATATTTTTCAAGTGTACAATACTAGTTTATAATATATAATAGGATTTAGTATCTACACTAATGTATAATATTGTGAAGTTTGAAACATTGTCTTAAGATTTTATTGTCAAAAGTTTTCTTGAGTAGGGTTCAAAGTTTGGATATTCAACTTATTCCCTAGTTGAATCTTTAGTATATCTTTGTAACCCTAAATGGATAACTCTTAAGTGAAAATCATTGATACCTTATTTTTATTGAGTTAAATTAAGGTGATATAATTAACCTTAATTTAATACAATAAATATATGAAGTAAACTTGTATCATGTTGTATCAAAGGAAACGGTCCTATCTCCACCCATAAAATAATGTTGAAACCCCAATGTGACTTAGGATAAAATATTTATTGACTGGACATGACCTAGATATATTATGTAATGACTCTACTTCCTACCAATGATAATTATAGGATATTCATTGAGAAAGTTATCTAATGGTAAGTTGTGTGTGTGTGTGTGGTACCATGAATATTTTGAGATAGTTAAACATACATTTGGTTGGTGATTAAGTGTTGGACAAGACCATTATATCATTGATCATTCAGAAAATTTATACTTTGAAATTTTGAATGAAATTATGCAAGATGTTATAGATAGCATGAACACATATGATGGGAATTTGATGACACTATTTGCAAAGGTAGTTTATGATATTAATCCATTACAACATCTAGATTTGGATTTAGTAGATTTATTATTACCATTAGGAAGATAATTTTCCATGAAGTATTTTTCTGATGCATGAGAAGTATTGAATAATGTGATTTGTATGGAAGTATTAGGGAATTTTGATACTATATTCAATTCCTTATTTTAGGATCAAATATATAAGAAATGGATTTAAAAATTCAAACATTATCTATGATATGTTCATAAGAGTTGCATAAATTATTTTGGTGCATATATTTTGGCACTAAGCACCATACTAAGAATAACTGCATGTGTTAGAAGATGTAAGTTTTTAGTGCTTATTATGAAGTGTGTTAGGATGGACATGAGATAAAGGACTGTGTGTTAGCTCAAAAGGATAGGAAACTTAAGGTTATGTGGTGCATAATATACAACACACATACTTTTGACATGGTAAATAGTAGGGTTGTTGATGAGATAATAAGTGCATAGATACGAGGCCTTGAATATATGCAACAAAATAATTCCATGAAGAATAAATAACCTTAATTGGTAATGAGTTATGATGCAAGTAATATTATAAGGAGATTAAATTGAAGAGGAGTAAATAGGTTATAAGGAACCCATTTTAAGTGTATGGCATCAAATCAATTTAATATGAATGTAAAAATTTCTTTACTTATCATCACTCTAGTCAAGGGCATAATTAGATGATTTCCTAGATATTTGGTAAACAAACCTATAAAAGGACATGATGACAATAGGTACATGAAAGATTTATGTTATGTACCAAAATGGTAATTGTGTATTAAATTAAGATATAAATAAGGGAGGCATAGGCCCAAAGGTGAACATACCTAGAAGGGTAGGAGTGGATACCTAGGTAATGAAGATGTTGGTTCCATAAAAATAGGTGATAAATAAGCCATGATTAATGCTACATGATCAATTTTGTGTCAATGGATACATTATTTTTGGATTATGTGAATGATATTATGTAAAATATTTAGGAAGAGTTATGCACAACCAAGGAGGAAAATTTGAAGATAAAGGAGAGTCATTATAAAATGAGTGGCATAAACAAGAAAATGGGGAAGATAATGTAAATTACATCTATGATAAATGGAAAATATATGTTTACATTTTTTAAGTATATATTTAGAATTATTATGGAGACTACACAAGCATAAGTACTTGGAAAGATGAATGAATTTCATGCTACTAAGAATGTGTAATATTACCATAACCTAACCATTGATTTTGAATGGTTTGATATGGGTCATGAAAATGTGATAATTCTTATATAAAACATGGAGTTGACCATATTTGGAGTTCTGAGGCACACCAAAATTTGTGTTTGATTGGAAGGTTGTGGTGATATGAAAACAAAGAGGATATGTGTTTTAAACAACATCATGTGTGTTTTTAAAATAGAGAATAAAAGGTGGTAATTCGATTGGATACAAATCATTGGATATAATATATGGAGAATATATATTTTAAATAAGATATAAGTCATAGTAAAAACATTACTACACAATGTAATTAAATCTAATACCCAAGGTAATATGGGGTACTAAGTTGGAAGAGTGTCACATCAATATCAAATACAACTAGTCATGTGTGCACACTATGGTTGTAGGAAGAGTAAGAAGTGCTAAGAAGTACATTCACAAATGTGAATTATAGTGTTATAATACCTATTAAGAGTGGATATTTTAGGTTTGGACCCAATAATAATAGATAGGGTGTAGTAAAAAATATGAAAAATAATTGGGTTCCAAAAGTTACTAAGACACCTATGAGGGTGTTAGGACTAATTTTTTCAGGGTTATAAAAGCTACCCGAATATGATTACATAACTTGTGCATATGTGAATTCATAGAATATATAATAATGTTTTCCCAAGGAATTAGATTTGGTTGTATTTTTTACATATACATTGCACAATACTCATATGTGATGGTGGGAAACACAAAACCTTTATTTAGCAACCTAGAAAACATGAAAGGAATATTTTTGCATATGATTTAGGTTTATAAAAGATTATAGTTTGTTTCTGATGGAATCGATGAATCAAATCACACTTCTTCTACAATATTTATGGGTACATGTGTTCTTTTCCACATTGAAGTTATCAGAATGCAAATGGTGCATAGTCAATGGTACAAATAAAGATAATTCAATCTAGGATAAAGCTAAGGAATATTTTAAATATATCTTCATGTTAAGGTCAAAGGATGAAACATTTAATATAATTTTAAAATTTATGTATGTTATGGTGTTAAAAAATAATGCACAAATAGAGGATAGGTTTTGGGAGATGAACCCTAAAGATAAATATGGGAATTAAGGATTTTTCAAATATTGGGTGTGTTCAAACATCAATGAATAAATAATTTCAAGTTACACATAATAGTTGGAAGATATGCATGTTTACAATCTACGTCATGATAAATTTATTTGTAATATTGAAAGAGAAAAAATAATGGATGAAGAGGTAGATCATTTGAACATAGATACTACTCTAATAAAATATTATTTGAGGGGTTCACATCAAAATAATGATAATTATTATTAATATTAAATGTGCATGAAATAAAAAATGTGAGAATACAAGAGGAGTAATACATGACTAAAATTGGATACTATTGGATGGAAGCAAATTTTATATGCATATTATAACTTATCAAGGAATTAAAATACTTATTTACACATCGAGTAGAAGAATTTGATTGGGTGAATAGTACAATGATAAATATTAAGAAGGATGAATGAATCAACATGTGTGTGGATTATTTCATATTGAACATGTTTTTTTAAAGGATCCATTCCAAACATTATTCATGTAGAAAGTGTTGGAAGGAGTAATTATATGTGAAATTTACACCTTCATAGATATATTTTTAACCTATCAAAAATTTCAAATGACATATGAAGATAGGTCTAAGACCAATTTTAATATGTATGGGATAATTTGTGTATAATTGATGAATTTTTGGTTAAATATTATGGATACAATGTTATCACAAATTATTTTTTAAGCTCTCAATAATTTCAGGCATAAGTTATTATATGTATATCTAGATGATTGGACTATGTATGGATTAGTTAAGGATTAATATGATAATTTTCACTTGATGTTTGAAAGGGGTAGCTGAATTTAGATCTAATTAAATATGATCAAGGTGCATTTTCTTTTTTATTTGTTATGTTATTGAGGAATGTCACTTATAGGGAAGTTGGTTGAACTTGCATAAGTAGATGTGATACTACAATTGGGAGTGCCACACATGTAAAAGGAGGTGTTCACATTTTTGGAACATTATAGATACTAAATAATTTATTTATAATTATGCCCATGTTGAAGGGCCTTTGGAATTTTATATTAATAAATATGGTCCATATAATTTGACATAAACAAAACAAAAGGCCTTCATTGTACAAAAATATAAGTGGTCCACATGCCAATTTTATAGTTTATAAAGTAAAATATTCAATTTCATTTTCATATTGATCCATCTAGATTTATGAAAGGAGAAATTATTATACATCCTAGTGAATTGAAGATAGATCTTCTTAATTTTTCTATAAGTAATAATTTATTTAGGGTTAAACACAATCACATCAAAATTGAGAGAGAAGTTCTAATAATGGTTTATTTTATATATAAATTTGGGAAATATATTTTTGGTGAATTTATTTATGTTATTAATAGAAAATTAGACACTCAATTACTTGGTAAAAAAATAGTGTTATATGGTCAATGTTTTTGATAGATTTCATGTTATTCTATAAGTTTTAGTTTTTAGTGATAGTGAAACATGTAAGATTGAATATGAGAATATATGATATATCAAGAATCAACACATGTAAGTTTACAAAACCAATTGAGGATGACATGTTATATGGAAAAAAATATAACGTGAAAATATTTCCTAAACAAATGATGGATATTACCATTTTATGAGCTTCATGTTTGGCCCCAAGTAAGTAAACATCAAAATAAATAAATCAATTATGAGTAAGGGTTGCACTGTATAAGTTAAAAATAAATAATTAAAAAAATTAGGGAAAGATAAAATATTGTGTAGATGTGTGTTGGAGCATGAACATGTAGATATGATGTGTGAATTTCATGAGGGAATTACAAGTGAACATTACTAAGAGAGGTAACTACACACAATATATTATTAGTTGAGTATTAGTGGCCAACATTTTTTAAAGATTAAAAATATATATGTAGAAATTTGAGGTCTATGAAAGGGTAAGAAATGTTATATAAAAAATTATATACCATTATTATTTATTGTTTCGAACAAGTCATTTTAAAAATGGGTAGTGAAGTTTTTGTGTCAAATAAGACTTACTATGTGATGTCGTGGTGCATGTTAAGTAATAAAAAAAATACCAGCTTTTTTTAATCAACATAAACATTTATTTAGAATAAAAATGGAACTAATTTTATCAAATTCATTTAAAAATATTATTTAAAATGACTTATTTTATCTCAAATTATGAACCTTATAAGAAGATATAATTGAATAAATTAAAACTTTCCCTTCTAGGTAAAGTTTATTTTCATAGTACATTTTATAGTCAAATTAACATGGTATCCTTGTTTTCATCTTGACTTGATTTAATTTAAAATGTAATAATATTTTACAAAACTTAAGTCTATCAATGGCCACTTTCATGTCCTAAGCTAAGGTTCACTTTATTTTATATCACTTGGGATTATTTGTATCACATTATCAACCCCCAAAATCAGCTAAGTCCAAAAATATTGACATACACAAGCATGAAAAAAGTGAAGGGAAATCAACACCAATAGATGAGAAGTGGTGTGTGAAATATGATCTAATAACCTACGTGCATTGTTAAAGTAATTTGATATCCTGAAAGGTATAAACTATTAGAAACTTTTTTGAGTTATTATAAATGAAAAAAAATTAAGATCCAAAAAATAATCACATGGACCCAAGAACCATAGTGGGAATAGATGGATAGGATGGTAGAAGTAAGGTTTGAAATTGGATCTATAAAATAGAGTTGTGAAGAAATTATAGAAGGTGGTGGTAGATGGCATCGATCATCACAATGCATTTAAACTACTATATGGATAAAATGATGCAATACCAACAAAATTATTGTATATATTGGCAAGAAATGATATTAGGATCCTATTAAAGGTAGAGATAAAAAATTTGCGGGGGGGGGGGGGGGGTGTTATGTCATATATAGGATGGTTTATAAGAAAATAAAGGTTAGGTCAAAAATATTGAAGAAGGTTGGTTAATTGGAAGGTTAGCTCATTAACCAAACATCACATATTATCAAACTATATAAAATAAGTGTTATATCATTAGCTTAGAGTAGAGTTAGGATAGAGTCTTACAGTAACAAAATTATAAGCATTGAAGTGCCTTGTAATCCATGAATGGATATGTAATATGGAGAAATTAATAAATAAATCCACACAATTAATTATTTGATGGTTGAGTCAATCCCTCATGGTATTACTACATCATAAATTTTAATTATAGACTTATTAATGTTTAAATGATCATTAAATATATTTTTATCATAAAATATTTCTTGAGATAATAATTAGTGTGAAAGAGGGAAGCACAAATGTGTAAAGGAACCTTCAGACTATGTTCCAACCCACTCATTATTGCACACAACTAACCCTAATCTACCCTAGTTTTCCCCTATCTAAACCTTGGGTAAGAATTCAATGTTCTACCTTGAATGATATTATAGTGTGGGAGTTGACCCATCAAATTTTTTAATGGTTATCAAAATGATGCACACATTAGTTGACGATAGACTACAATACAACATTTGAGTTTTATTATCATGACAAATCATAATATATCATTAAGATAGTGAGTGCATATATCAAAGGATTGTATATATGGATAGATAATACCTCATGCACATGAACTATGTATAAGGTTGTAGGTGGAAGTGGCATGAAATTTGGGAGATAGTATAGATAATTTTAGAATGGAAGGATCAATCCATTGTGAGATAAGAAGGTGGAGGTATGACGAGAATTGATAGAGGATAATGGTTGACATGGATCTAAATGAGAGGATGGATATTAAATCCATATATTCCATGAGGACCTATATATAATTATACGTGCATGAGGAAGAATATTTCATAGAGGTATTTCACTCTAGTGATGAATAAATGACTCCCAACAAGAAAGAATGAGACTTGAAGGAGGATCTTGAAGGATCCTAAGATGAGGATTGATATGAAGAAGCTATTACAAGAGTAATTAGAAAATATTGACCAAACATGCATCCTAATTCACCTCATTATTAAATATAATAAGAGTACTAGGACACTAAAAAGGTATGTGATATAGGTGGAATTCATCTCGTAGGCATAGGAAGAGGCCCCACTAGAGTTGTTAGTCTCGTATCCACCACTCAACCCAATGAACATGCATCCAATATGATAAGTTGATAGTATGAAATATGGTATTATACCCTTTGAAGGGGTTTTAGGCTTGTAGATGAATGGTTTGATATAGAGTAGAGTGAGATGATCTTAAGGACCATTGGTAATCAAGCAAGTGATTTGAGAAGATGAAGGAGCCATTGTGTAACCAATGGTGATAGATGGTAGACCCATCCAAAAAGTTATAGGAAGTTATATTTTAGGTGAAATGGTAGGTATCCCATCAATGATGTGAGCCCCATAAGAACCATTTATATCTATTCATGTCTCTCATATTTACTATGGGATGACCATGAGTTTACATGAGTATCATGAGGACATAAACACTGCAGATTATTTTCAAAAGTGTGAAATGATCTAGAGTGTGATGGGTATCACTTCACCTGATAAGAAAGTAACCAAATTTAATACCAATTTTATAGAATACATGCATACCTAGTATATGAAACTGTATCCTTCCTCGACAATTATGGACTATTATTTCTTGATGGATGCATTCCTAAAATTATTTGACATCCTAGATTTTTAACAATAAACATTGTCACACTTAAGGACATCATATGTGTCAAATATTGGTATATAAGCTATCATATGTGTTTCACCCTATGGTGGACATCTAATGGTTTTTTTTAGGATTTATAGAACTAATTTGATGTGCCTCTCTATGCTAAAATTTTATGAACCTTGAGAGGCACAGACATTGTACTAAGAGCCAAGGATAATTGTGAAATGGATACAATATTCACCTTAGTGATGTGGCATAGGTCACATTTATGTAATCATTGCTATATTAGATTATAAGTAGCTAGGAACATAATACAACCCCTAGTTTGTAGTGCATCAATTGTAAGGTGGAGGGGAAAAATTAGAACTACTCTAGGCATAGTGTGTGTGCCTTTAAAATATCCTATCAATTCTACCATGAGGACCATCATACACCTTATTTATTTCTTTTGTATCATGTTACTAAGACCAAGGTATATCTTTACTAGAATATCTATGATGCCTCCACCCATAATACTTGTGATTTTATATTAATTGATGAATTTCATGAGGCATGTAAGTAGATTTCACAATAAGGTGTTTTAGGACCCTCAAGGTATGGGATGTAAAATCTCATATATGGATACCATAAGAAACATTATGTGATAGGGGATGTGATGAGGGAAAGTTTCTAGAATTCTCTTGTTAAAAGTGTGGTTCATTGGACCACTTTTAGCATGATTGTCCCTAATATCCCACTTGTTCATATGATCATCATGCACATAATTTTGAAGACTTCCTAAACCTATACTAAAAGATCAAACATAATGTAAATCTTGAGAAATGGATTTGGATGATCCAATGCCTACACAAGTTGAGGGTACAAAAAAATAATAAGAAGAATGTTGGAGCCAAGGTTCATGTATTCACAAGTAATGACATATTTACAAAGAAATTAGTAGCTCTCAAGAAGGAGGTTGGGCCAAAGTGTGATCCTTAGGTATGAGGATATAAGGTATCACACCTAAAAAATGTCTTTTTGACTCCCCAAGATGAATAAAAATAGATATAGGTGTTGATTAGTGTTGTGCATGTAATTCAATGGTTATAAGAATAACATTAGCTACCTTGAGAGCTAAAGGAGAAATCTTAATAACTTTGGGCCCAAAAAGAGAATTTTAATGATTTTGATAACTTGATATCTCTTCTTTGATGTAATATAATTATCACCATACCTAATAACCTCTTAGAATAATGTGATAATACTCAGACATCATATGTCTTTATCCTAAACCTAATATGAGGGTACAATAAGGAAATCACTAAGAGTACAAGCTATGATCAAGATTTTATTTTATATGTTAAGATTAATGAATAGTAGGTTTGTGACATCTTAATAGACACTAAAACCAAATTAAATGTGCTTATGGGAGATGTATGGTTAAATATGGAAAGTCCCACATTTTAATCATCACCTCATGTCTTGGTTATGGCCAACAAGACCAAAGCACAACCCATAGGGGTTATACATAATGATGACATTGAGGTCATGAATATTAAGTTAAATAATAAATTTGGGTTTATGGACCTTTTCCAAGAAGAAAACTACCCTACATTATTTGGAAGGTCATATTGTTATGCTAACAATGTGGATAAACACTTAAAACAATGTCTTATGAGATTTGAGTATGCAAGTGAGCACATGGTGATTCCATTGACTAGAGACAAAGGTGACACATATGTTGAGCACCTTGAGACCACTAATGTATTCAACACCATCTACATTATCACTATGTAGGACATGGATAATGTAGGAATAACTAAAGAAGACACCATGAGATGGGAGGATACAAAAGTTGCCTTAAATATTGTAAACATTGTTGGCAAATGATGGTTGCATAAGACATATGAGGATTTTGGAAAAATATGTTGGGTGATATATTTGAACCCCCTATTTGAACATAGGAATGAGTTCATGTGAAATAAGAGTATACCATCATAAAAAAGGGTCAACCATAGACATGGGATAATATGTTCGCACACTCTATCCATAAAAGTAAATAAGGCACATGTACCCAAGGGAGTATTTCCATTAAAGAGTAAATTAAAAATATGTGCACCACACTGAGAGTAGATCCAAATCAAGTATTGATTTCAATGGTATGAATTATGTTCACTAACAAAGGAACTCTAAGGAATGTAAAGATGGGATAACCTTTGGCTTCAAATAAGATTTGGGTATCATGCACACCTATTAATTTTTAAGGAATAATGTTTCCCTAGACTAAAAAATATATACCCCTTGACATGCCAAGAAAATATCTATCATATGCCTTAAGGATGAGAAAAATAGTCTGTTCATGGGACTGTCATGCTATAGACCATGAACTAGTAGCTGTGAGATGTCATGAGGGCATTTCATGGGTTTTGATCCTAAAATAAAAATGTGATAAGGCATTTTACACCAAGTTGTAATAAGACTTTTAAATACATTTTATTATAGTACTTTTAATTTCTATAATATAATAGGACCTATGCATGGTAGTTATTCAAAGGATGTAATAAGATGAACTCATCTCTTAATATCTAGTCGATTGAGTCGAGAAGTGGATTTATTTTTAAATTCATAACCACTAGATGCCTAACTATATCTAGTGAGGTTGAGGGAAACTTAAAATGTAAAAAGGCACTTCTCATTACCCAAAAATATGTAAGTACATGTAGTGGGAACTAAGGTAAAAAAATAGAATAATGCACTAGATAACCAATTACATATTTTAGTGTGGGGTAGGTGATGCACTAGATGCTAAAAATATTTTGTCTCTAAAAAGGTGTTAGGAAGAAGAATCATATAGTATGTAAAAATATATAATGAAAAGAATGATGTGCATAAGGAGTAGTAGGAAAATGCATGATGGAGATAACATGTAGATGAAATAGGCATGGAAAATAACCCAAGGGTAAAATGTGAAGTGATGAGTAATGAGCCCAAGGACAACAAATAAAAATAGACAATTAGGTATCTATACAAAGTGACAATTGGAAGTGACTAAACATAATGACATGAAATATGGGAGATCCAAAACTATTATCTAAATTAATTTATGTTATATTAAGTAGTGTGAAGAAGTGACTTAGCTATGGAAGGAAAATAATTATTAAGGTATGATACCTGTTGCCATTTTTAAACCTAATTTATGATTGAGCTATATTATATTAATTACAAACAAAAAAAGAGGTGAAAAATATGATGGATAGACATATGTTGACGCATATACTATATCAACTAATGAGCTCCTTATTATAGTTATAAATATGGGCATTTGACTGATGACATAAGTTGTTAAATGAATATTATGTTGGATGAGGGTTATGTTGAATACTAGGTAGTGATAAGGAGAATATTTATTAGATAGATAGTAGATATAAAAGAGATATTATGAGTGGAAGATAAGTTGGAAGGATCATAGGGTGGACAAGGATGAAGGCCTAAGGGCCAATCTCTATGTATTCTAAGATCTATAAGAGACTAGAGGAAGAAGGGCCCAATGCTAAAGATAAAGTAGATAAATACCTATTACAACTAAAAGGTTGAGGGAATTATATATCCCATGAATTTAATTTCATCTATGTGGATAAATTTGATATAATAAGGCTGGGAGATGTTTAATCCCACCTCTTTATGAGATCACATGAAAATTGGGAACCTAAAAGTAATAGGAACAAGGTAAATAATACTAGTGACAAAGAGGATAAATCATATGCAAGATGATTCAAGGAGGTGTCTTGGCCCTAAATCAAGTGTAGATGGGTAGAGGGTGGTAAGTATAGGATAAGACTCATGGATATTAAATAAGACTTATGCATGAAGAAGTCCTAAAGAATAATAACAAGTGTTTGAAGAATGGTGAGCATAATTTACCACCGATGATAGTTGGTAATGATATAGGCCAAGATAATGTGGTGTGGTGCTATTCACCTAAAGGATAGTGGTACTTTGAAAAAAGACTCAATGGTGAGGCAAGGAGAGGGAACAATAAATATCCAAACTAAAATGTTTGGTAGTATTCTTTTAGGCCCATCAAAAGATGAAAGGAAGTCATAAATATGTTTGGTCAGATATAGAGGATATAAATCCTAAATGGAATAATTGAATATTATTTTTGATGGCATTTCTCCTCCTTTAAGGTAAACCCAAGTGTAATGGTCATAAAATTGGCTCACTAATAGCTATAATTGACTGGATATAGTCCACACATATTTGCTTAAGGAACATGGCCCCTATAGGCATTAAGAATCTCTTGGGAAATAAAGTATATTTTGTGAGGTATCATGAACACCATAGAGAAGGGCCAAATAAGGGTAGAAGGGTGTTGAGAGACATGGATAAGATGTGCATGGTGAAATGGTGGAAAGTTCCATTAGTTGAATGGGATCTATAAATGATATGTATGATCTATAAAATAAAATTTTGGGTATTGTCCTAGAGGATACTCAGCAAGAAATAAAAGGATGAACATGTACTTGAAAATGTATAAGACATCATTTAACTGAACCCAAGTCATTCCACATAAGGGGAGTGTGATTTTTACTAGCCAAATTTAGAGGTAGGAAGGCCAAGGAGAGGGAAATTTTTTTCACTTACTGCAACGATCATGAAAATATTCTCATAAGGATAAGGATTCATGCATAAAGTCTTGTAAAATAGTGTAGATACTTATGAAAAAATTGCTTTTGGTGCTTAATTTCATAAGAAGATGCATTACATATGGAAAACTAGAAATAAATGGACTTCTTATCCAAGGATGAATAATTGGTTTAGTATGGGGTGATTTTGACCCTAAAAATTGGCTGTCTTAAAATACAAATGCATGAAATGATGTACTAAATGAATGAAGATCGACACCAATAGCTGATAAGCAGAATGTGTAAGTTGTAAAATTAATTGATGCATGCAACCAAATTAGAGTGACATCCCAATAGGCATACATTTTAAGAAACCATGATATCATATGCTAAATTCCAAAAACCATAGGATCCAAATAAGAAATCATGTGCACCCAATAAACACATCATGAATCTATGGGGGTGATGGTGGAAGGTCTAATCATAGATTTAGATGAGATAATTGTGAAGTACCAACAAAAGTAGGTTGTAGATGGCATCAAGAAACATAACACATTTAAATATCTAGGGGTTAAATGGCATAATAAATATACAATGGTTATATCCATTAATGGTAAATCTCTTAGGATCTTATAAAAGGTAGAGGGAAAAAATAAAAGGGTTTTTTGGATCATATAAAGGCTAGTTAATAATAAAAGAAAGTATGGGTCATAAAAATATCGAATAATATTAGTTAATTTGAAGGATGGCTAGTTAACCAAACATCACAAACTTTCTAACTATATAGACTAAGTGCTATGTCATTAGCTTAGAAATTAGTTTTAGGATTGACTATGATATCAATAGCATATTGTAAGCACTGAAGCACCTTGTAATGCATGAATGGATATGTGATATTGATAAACTAATTAATAAAACCACATGAATAACTATTTAATTATTGAATCAGTCCATTATTATATTATTACTTTATTAGGTTTAAATTTAGACTTAGTCTTATTTCACCAATAATTAAAAATATTGATGTCATATAAGCTTTCCTAGGGTAATACTTAGTGTGACAAGAGGGAATTGTGAATGTGTAAAAGAGGCTTCCCAACCCAATAATAGTTACATGTAACTAACTCTAACCTACACTAATTTTTCCATCTCTGTTCCCCAAGTTAGTGCATAAGGTTCCTTATTGCATGATATGTCAGTGTGGGAGTTGACCCATTAAATGTTGAAGAGAGCTTAAAAGAACTAGATGCTATTTTCTACTAGAATACAATGCAACACGCATATACCTAGCCATAGTTTAAAGGGAATTGCATATTCTAAAACTTCCATGAAGGAGTCTCTTTATATCAAATCTAAGTCACATTATGTAGCCTTTGGTACTCCATGAGTGAATTTTAATACCACATTTATTACTCTAGCCATAATATTTAATCTGTGTTTTGAATCCATGACTATGGTTTGACAACCACATGTTCCTTTCTATGACCACATGGTTTGTTTAAACAATTGATCATTATTTTATTTTTGTGCATGTGATCACAAAATTATTTAGTTTATGCAAGAGTTATAGATGATTGAAAGAATTAAAGTGAATTTAAATGTTGAATGGATACATACAATTTTATAGGGCCTCCTTAAAATAAAAGGGAATCTACATTAATTCATTAAACTATCGCCCTTACATGATCATGTAGTCATATAAAATGTGAAATTGGATGACTTAGGCATGGCTAATGACACCCAATTGATATTTCCTCTTTCTTTCTCACACAACCCTTATAGGCTATATTATTTCACCAATTCATATTCATTTGTAGCCTTCTAAACTTATCTCTTTCAAACCCAAGCATCCCTTTCAAGCCGAAATCTACCCCCCTAGGTCTCATTCCCTTAGACAAAAATACCTAAATTAGATAGGAGCACTAGAACATATGGTGTCCTATTTTAGGTGCTATTGTCTAAGGGCATTTTTATCTCTAATGGTCAAATTCTTTTGGATCCTTATCCTTTTCCTTGCTAGCCTAATATAAGTTCAGTTAACCCATGATCATTAATTACCTTATAAAAATTCATTCAAATTCCATTTATAAGGGTTGGCACTCATTTTCAAGAGAGATGTGAGAATACAAGTAAATAAACTCAATCAATCTTCCCTATTCTTTGCACATAGTCTTCCAACATTGTTTCAAGTATATAGGTAGCATTCCCACACAAGGGGTGTGAAGTGCATCCAACATAACCTGTACACACTAGCCCCTTCTCTCTCTTTCCCACGTTTGAATTCAATTTCAATCACCATGAGCTCTTAAGATCTTTTAAGATTAAAATAGACACACAAGTTTTACTATGTCTCAGACCCTATAATTTTAGTGATAGGGTAACACATGCATTCTGAATAGAACCTACAAAGCTTTCAGCCTTAGGACAACAATGTCAAAATAGGACTACAATTTCAAACATCAGGGTGTCTTATTTTTTATGTTCCTATCCAATCAATAAATGAAGTCCAAATATTTGTTTTTGACTATTTCTTAGTTTTGTTCCTCTGGTATTAGACCTTGTCTCAGTATAGATCAATCAGATTAAGTTACGTTCTAATCTCTCTCACTTGCTACTATATTTAGAAAAGGTAAAAATATAATCTATTTACACAAAATAGTAGGTTAATTATTGAATATTTATTTACTAATTTACATTTCTCAACCCCTTTATTATTTAGGAATATAACTCTAATATTTCAAATATAATAAAACATTTGGTAAACCCAACGTACTTTGAATTTTGCATAAAAACCCTACAAACCCTAGGGTAAATTTATAACTAATTTTTTTCCCATTAATTTTTGAATTTTTTCCTAAATACTAAAATAAAACATTCCTCTTAAAATTTTAAAAATTTTAGTAAATTTTAAAATAATTTTTTTTCCAAAACCTTAGTTCTATACACTAGGTCCCAGTAATTTTCCAGCATTATTCCAATAATTTCATGAATTTTTTTCTTGCACATATAAATAATAAATTTGAGTCAAATTCTCAAATTCAATAGTAATTTAAAAAATAATTTCATTTCAAACCCTAGTTACATCAACTAGCTCCCAGTAATTTTCTAATCATTTTTTGAATTTTTAGTTACATATTAAAATAAAAAAATCACTTCAAATTTCAAAAATTCATAGTAATTTTTTAAAAATTATTATTTTAAAAACCTTAGTTGCATCTACTAGGTTGCATTAAATCAATCACTTTCCCATAAATTTCTGAATTTTATCTTAAATACTTAACTCATAAATTCAATTTCAATTTCAAAAATTCATAGTATTTTGCAAAAATATTATTGTCAAATCCCTAGTTTTATATACTAGCACCTATTTGCTTCTTGAGGTATCACATTAAATCCATAATCAAATCGAAAAAAAAATGCTCATTTATTTACAAACTTTTCTTACATTTCTTGAAAATAATAAGGAAACCATAATGGGCCCTATCGTGTACATGATTGATGAAGTCTATCATATGTTAGTACAAAGCTTCATCCTTTGTATTTCATTCTTATGTTTCATTATATGGGATGATATTACAAAATTCATTGAAAAAAATTCACAAAATTTCAAAATTACTTTTGCATATTCTCTTTTGCTCATACGAAATAATTAACAACTCCATTTTGCTAAATGCATTCAAAATGTTATGTTACATGTCAGAAGCTTATATGCCTTTATGCAAAAATTCATGATCTATACCCTTTACTTTATATCTCTCATATGGAATAATTTTCCATATTATCATGCTACATATATTATAAATGTCATAGTTCATGTCAAAGATATTTATGCACTCTTTCACAAATCCATTCTCTCAACCCTTTTCTTTCTATCTCTCATATGGAAAAACTTTAAAGATTATGATGCTAAACACATTAGAAATGTCATAGCACAAGCCAAAGTTTGTTATACATTCATGCAAAAATTAATGCTTTATATCACTTTCTCTCTATCTCTCATGAGGAATTTTTTTTAATACTATCTTGCAAAACATATTAGAAATGTCATGATTCAAGTCAAAGTTTTCTATGCATTACTATACAATTCCATGCTCTCTATCCTTTATTTGTTATCTATCATGTGTAATGTTCTTTATAATCATATTTATATACATGGTTTCTACTTAGATGTATCTAAATCTTTGGCTACTTTTAAGTATCTCCCTATCACTACTAGACACAAGCAAACACTAGTGGTTATATATATCCCTCCTCTCTTTAAAGTTGGTTCATCTAGCTTTTATCCCACACCTACTACCAGCTCTATGCCTATATTATATTACATAGTACATGATATCACCCAAGTTTATGAAGATATGTAGGTTGATTACAACCATGGTTATAGCTTTGTCACTTAGGTTAGTACCCCTTCTAATATAGTTTTAGCTCCTCCACCTATTAAAGTTCTTCCTCTAGTCTAGATTCAGTGACAGTCGAGACCTTCATCACCAACACAGAGAGTTCATACACCTCCATAGCATTAGGATTATAGATAGCTTCCAACTATAGTGTTCACACCTAGAGAAGTATCATTGAGATCTCATGCATCTACGCATAGAGCAAATGTTTAGAGAGATTCTCCTACTTCCAAATGGATCCCTAAGATCCCTATAGTTTCATCCACTTTTCAAAGTTACAAGGGGACCCCCATAGTTGGTTTCCACTACAAATATTTTAGAGCATTTACAACATATACAACTTTTAGAGCCATAAACTCAACATTTCCATCATGCTTCATGATCATGTATGATCCTTCTTCTTGATACAGGATAACATGATAAGGAGTCTCTTATGAGACTCATCAAATAGTATAATTTCTTATCAGTATTTCTTGTACATAGTTCTCAACATTTCCTATACATAGTTTCTTTTGATTGATTGTAAATAGTTCAAATTTTCAAAAAATACAAAAATAATATAAAATTTCAAAATACAAAAACATTCAAAAATTACAAAAACACCAAAAACATTTTTTGATTGTATGCATCATGGATGTTTACATTATTACTATCATGCTGGGACTTACATTTGTTGTTTCATGCTATTTTATGTTGATTTATCTACACTACCATGCTTCACTTGATCTCTTTTGAGTGTGCACAATGACATCTAGCTCTTTGATTGCTCCACTCTACCCATTGAGGGGGAATATCTACTTTTACATTCAAGACACACACCGATATACATACCCATTGGGAGCATCTTCTACATGACTACACCATCCAAGTTATGTAATTCCTACAATACACACTCTGATTTTTCATATTGATGCATATTCCTTACTAGATTACATAGATTACTACATCAAAATTTCACTAATACCTAGCACTTGTGTATTTCTTAGTGTATACCTAGTCTTGTACTACACATGTTTTTTATACTTTCACATTCGATTTAATTATTTTGATGTGTTGTATCTTATAGTTCTTAATTTTTCTTTCATTCTTTACTTAGCATAGGTTGTGTGATTGTACTTTCTAGTTCCTACTTATCTTCTATCTATGTCTTAGGACATCTGCCTATGTCCTTTACTTCTATTCATGTGTGTGCCTTAGGACATTTTCCAATGTCTTTTGCTTGTACTTCTCTATGTGCCGGTGTCCATTGTTTCAAATTTGATTCATCCACTTGTATGTGTATGTGGCATTTGAAAATTCATTGTATGCTTACTTGCCAATTTGAGGGACATGTGCCCATGTGTTTTGTTTATAGGGCCCCTTGGACACGCTTGTATGCTTCTTGATTCATATGCTTTTTCGATTGTTGGATCCTCACTATGTGTAATGTCATGATTCCAATCATGAATTTATCTTGACTTTTGGATAACATGATGGACATCATGCTCCGATCACTCCATGCTTACTAAAAAATTAACAACTAATAACTAATATCTAACATTTCTAGTTCTAGTCTAGTTCTTTGCACATGATTTCACATTTTTATATCTATCTAGGCATACCCATTTTGATCTAGCAATCTATCAATTCAAATATTACTATATCTTGAAATATCTTGTCAAATATTTAATGTTATATCATATATCTATATAGTTTAACACACTTATAGGACTCTTTGCTTCTGAGGGCAGTCATTACAAGTTCATCATTCCTACCCTCAGAAGAAGGGTCATCAAATAGGGGTTTTTAATAGAGATCAAACCTCCTAACAGTCAAAACAACAACATTTAGAACACTCAATACTTAATCTAGAGGTCAAACCAGTCAAACCAGAACAAAAAATAGTGACAATTTTAGATCAACAGTTAGTTTTCACACTAAACAACAACACTGGAAATGGACAGTGACACCAAAAACATGAGTGTCCACATTTTGGTGCTCTTATCTAGATAGAAAAACACTCAAGTTTTCTAAAAATAGGCAAAAATTTTAGTTTAGGGATAGTTTTTGCACTTCCAGATCAGTCAAATTTAGTAGTTTTAGTATAGTTTTCTCAAATATAGTGGGTTATCATGTGTAGTATGATGGTTTTAGATTAGGCAATTAGCATATATTCTAGATCAGAATCCATGTTCTAGACATCAATGATTAGGGTCAATGTACATGGCATATTGATATTATTTTATTTTAATATTTAGTTTATTCCAGGCATTCTCAGTAGTTGTGTACCTTACTCCATCTATAGGTGGTTGGCATCACATTTGAGTTACACATTCATACAAGTTTAGATTTTTTAGTACCTGAGTTCTTGATTTGGCCTTCACATAAGCATTTCACATAAATTTTGGAGAGGCTTTCATATAATATTATCCTCCATATTTCAAAATGGGCAAAAAAGTCCTAGTTTCTAACATCTATTTAGGCTATCCATGCCACATTATCAGATTTCTAGAACATCCATGGGTTCCAAGAGATATCTCATATGACATCTATTCTTTACCAGTACCACTTCATAGATTCACTTCATAGGGAAATGATGGAACCAAAGGTCTATCTAACCTTTGTATTCTTGAGCCACCTAGTCAAAGGGATTATACACATAGTCCAAACATCAATTAGCACATGCATGATTTGTTAACTTCACTTAACTGGTGATGATGGATCTAAAGGCCAGACTTTGCATTCTTAATCCACCTTCTATGGAATTGAGCCTCTTATCTCCATTCACAATATTACTCTTGATTCAACACATACTTATTACAATCCATCACAATCAAGCAAAATCTAGCATCACAATAGGTTTTTTATTAGTTTGCATACTTAATGAGGTGTACTCATTCCTTCTCTTCCTCTTGTTGAGATTTTTTACATTCTTATTTTAGATATATCATATCTAGTAATAAATAATCTACTTACTGCTTTCATTTTCAAATTCACACTTCACAACATGCTTTCTCTATGCACATCTACCATCACATAGCTTCATGAGCTTCTCCCTTATAGGTAAGTTTAGGTATGCTTTGTTTTTTTTCTTTATCATAGTATTTCACTTTGATACATCACTATAAAAAAAGGGGGAAAATGTAGTCATATAAAATGTAAAATTGGATGACTTAGGCATGGCTAATGACACCCAATCCATAGGTCCTCTTTCTTGCTCACACAACCCTTCTAAGCTATTCTTTCACTAATTCTTAGTCATCCATAGCCTTCTAAACTTATCTCTTTCATATATAAGTAGCCCTTTTAGGCCCAGATCTATCCCCCTAGGTCTCATTCCATTAGGACACTAATGCCTAAACTGGAAAGGATCATTGGAACCTAGGGTGTCCTATTTATGGCACTATTGTCAAGGTGCATTTTTACCTCTAATATTCAGACTCTTTTGAATCCTTTTCCTTTTCCTTGTCAGCCTAATATAGGTTTATTTAAACCATAATCATTAATTACCCTATAAAAGGACATTCAAATTCCATTTAGTAGGGTTGGCACCTAATTTCAAGAGAGACATAAGAATACAAGCAAGTACACTCAAGTACTCTTCCCTATTCTTTGCACACAACCTTCCAAAATTGTTTCAAGCATAGTCAAGTCATTTTACCAGTCCCTAAGTAGCTGAAGCACATCAAATTTTATATTTTAGTTTCATTTATCATACATAAATTACACCAAGAACTTTAATGGGAGAACTGCATTAGCTTGATCCCTCTTTGGAGTATTGGTATGTAGGCAACGTACCCACACATGAGGTGTGAAGTGAGTCCAATGTATCTTTTACACACTAACCCCTTCTCTTTCTTTCCCAAGTTTACATTAAATTTCAAGCACCATGAACTCCTAATATTTTTGAATATTAAAATAGACACACAATAAGCTCTACAAGGTCTCAAACCCTAAAATTTTAGTGATAGGGTAACATAGGCATTCCAAATAGAACCTAGAAAGCTTTTAGTCTTAGAAAAATAGTGTCAGAATAGGACTAAAATTTTAGATAGTAGGGTTTCCTATTTTTGGTTCCTTTATCCAATAAAGAAATGAAGTAAAATCCCTATTTTTGACTATCTCTTAGTCCTGTTCCTCTAGTATTAGACCTTGTCTCAGTCCAGATCAGCTAGAATAAGCTAAGTTATAATCTCTCTCACTTCCTACTATATTTAGAAAAGGTAAAAATATAATATATTTACACAAATTATTAAGTTAATTATTTCATATTTATTTACTAATTTCCATTACTCAACCGCTTTATTATTTAGGAATATAACTCCAA
>JARHVA010005203.1:1145000-1152500 GCA_037957365.1 Torreya grandis | reverse complement strand
TCTTATTGTTATCCGTTAGCATGAGCCATCTATCCATGATGCGTAAATATTGTTGGTAGATTTTTGAAAATTCATGGAGATAGATTTTATGGGTTTTGTTGGAACACAACCTTCTTAAAAGAAGGTGATTCTATTTTGAGATGCCTAGGATTGATTATGTTATAATATATGATGGATATTTGATATCATTTGGATGGCATCTAGACATCAGGTGACCCAATGGGAGTCATGGACCCTTGTGCTTCACCATCATGTGTGTTAATTGTTATGATGTGAAAGTAACTTGGCATAGTTATTGGAAAACCTAAGTCACGTATGTGTGACCTAATCCCATGTGGTTCCTCCTTGTATGTAAAAATATTATGTGTCTTGAAAACTATATATTTCATTGAGTGTATTAAATCATGTCAATTGGTATCTTCACTATACTATGTGTATGTAGTTAATCTTGTGGGTTTGTACTTTGTCTTCTTGATATCATAATTATTGTTTGAAAATTTTATATACATGATTGTATGTTTTTAAAGGTTAAACATGTGAATGACGCAAAATTACTTGTGTAAGGGAATCTCCCACTTATGAAATAAAGATTGTGTACCATACCTTGCTTTATGTTTTCAAAATTTAATGTATGGGAATTTTGTGTACATATCATGGAATAAATGTGACTTTACATTGTTGGCATATTAAATATGCTAATGTGACCATAAACTTCTCATGTTTTGTGTTTTTCCCTTTTGAAATGAACTTATATTGATTGAATCTACCAAGATATGATGGTGTGTTGTGTGGTGTAATCTTGCATCACTATTATAATATTGAGTATTGGTGCAAGTATTAAGTTGAGGGTACAAAGGCACTACATCCATAATGATTTGACCTAATATGGTCCAGGAAGTGGAGTCTCTCGTAGGCTAAAAATCAACTTTTCCTCTTTACACAATTGGCCACCTAATTCATTCAGAGTGTGCATCATGTGTGTTATGAGTAGGTTGTGGAATCTTATTGCATAATGGTCACTTTATAAATTTAACATTACTTTAATTGTCTATAAGAGGTTGTGTTAAAATCAAACCTTATGTAATTTTATTTTTTAAACCTTGTGAAACACTAACTAGTCTGGAAATTTGGACATTTATTTTGATCAGCAAGGTGGTACTTGTTGAAATGCATGCATGTGTTGGCCTATAGGTACAACCATGTTATAATTTAGTTATTATTTTTGGTTATAATTGTTAGAGATATTTTGGGATGAATATTTATGTTTTATTTTACAAACATAACTAGAATGTATGCTAATTTTATGATCTAAAAGAGAAACACAAAACCCTGATCAAGCTATGTTTAAAAATCCTAGGTACCCACTTAACTCTTGGATAAAGTGATGAAATTTGGGTAATGCCCTTGTATGGATGATTTTGGATGGTGGTATTGGTATCCCTAGACCATCGTGTGATCTCACATATATTATAGAACATGTTGTAATCTTGTGGGTTGCATGTGATGTCTGGTATGGCTTCTTTAGTGTTCAGTGTGGTTGGTGCAAGATGTTACACTAACCCATAGATAATTGATGATGTATTAGAGTAACCATCATAGTATGGATTAATACCTTTTTGTAAGTACATTCTATAATGAATGTTCTTAATTTTATACATGTGGCATAATATTTTTAATTTAATATCTTCACTCTTTATTTGTAATTTTGGTTACAATCTAATGGGATGGGATGATTATAATTATTGAGCTCATGTTGCAAGTCTATATGTATTGACATAAGTGGTTATGACCTAGTAAAGTTTTACATATAGATTTTTAATCTATTTTAGACATCAATTTATGAATTATGGTTCTTTAGTTATTTTTACTGTTTGGGATTGTCATTAGCACCTTTGTTGGAAAGCATATTAAGGTAGGTGTAAGCAACTATGTTTTGGATCACTATATGCTTGTGATGTTAATTATCACCTTCTTAAGTGGCTAGAATAATTAATAACAATAGTGTTGTATCAAAATTAAATTATATGGCCATTGAATTTTGAAGACTGTTGTAGGCATATTGGGTTTGATGAACCTAATGTAGCTAGTTTTATTATATTCTAATGCTATTGATGGTCTTTTATAGCATGAGATTAGAAAATTTCCAACCAAGTTGGGATTTTTGGGTGGAATATTCCACTGTATTGTGTTGCATAAGTGTTATGTTACCATATCAATGTTGTAAAGGACACATGAAGGTAGGAAGAGGGCCATTACTTGACCTAATGTATTTATGAATGTGAATGTCCAAGTGGTAGAAATAAGAATGCCATGAAGATAAGGCTGAGGCATTACCTCCCCTAAATGGGTGGAGAGGTTATAAATACATATTAATTGTTTGGTTGAACATCTTTAGAGTATGTTTTCTTGATTGTTGATAGTCATTAGGATGGCTCCTCTTTAAGGAAGGGAGGATGTCATGAACTGACCTTGTGGCCTACTACATATATCTGATTATAGTTATTTTAACATATTTTGTTAGCACTAAGAATAATGAATATTGATGTTTGTTATGTTCCAGATGATTGAGATTAGAGATACTTTGGGTAGCCATTATGATATGTTATGTCATAGTTGATGCTCACATTGGATTCATTCTATCTTGATATGCATACTACTTACATTAGATACATTTTATCATATATGTATATATATAGCTTTAGCTTAGTTGCATTATTTTATGTTATTTATTTAGCATGCTTCACATATGTGGGCTGACATTGGTTACTCTTGTAGTTTTTGGTTATGTTCATAAGTCATACTCAGGGCTTGGTTATTAGGACTGACTCTGGTTCCTTTCTTAGATATAGATAATTATAATTGATTTATTATTTTATGTCTAATGATTCTTATAAATTAGTATTATATCGACATCATTTAGGTACTATTGATATCTTATTTTATGAATGTAAGGACCAAGTCATGAGTTAGGCTTGGTGGTGGGTTTGGACATCTTGGGTATACTCACAGGTGATAGAGTAGTCAGAATGTCACTCCAATAGGTATAACATGTATTATAAGATAATGATACACCATCATTTATAGTCCTATTGCATTATTTATTTTCATTTTATTGGTCTTGCCATATATTTAAGCATGTTTTTGTTATTATGGTACCTTTCTTAGACTATCAATTTTTGGCATTATTGTTTTATCTTGCCTATCTTTGTGTGCTTGAGGTCATTTCTATGTTTGGTTTTCCTCCCCAAGTGTCATGGACAATAAATTTTAAGCCATATGAAATGGTTTATCTTATTATCCTGGTTGGGTTCAATTAGACCTATATGGGTCTTTTGACCTTGGTAAGCATCTTTGGTAACCCCGCTTCACGGAAAATTATCTATATAAATCTTTGTTCAATATTGTGATTTCAATGATCATTATTATTTTAATGATTTTAGTAATTTTTATTATCTTAGTATTTTAATTATTGCTAATATTATTAACAACAGATTTATCATTTTTTTAAATTTTTATTATCTTAAAGGAATTGATAATGATTATTACCTTTTTAATAGCTTTGTTGTTTTTGTTAATTATTTTTAATTAATGATTTTATTTTGGTTTTATTATTTACAATCTAATTAAATATGTTTTTATCATATATTATTTTATGGTTTTGTTAACTTGGGGGACTGATGGAAGATTTTGGGGGAAAATTTCTATTTTTATTATTAATAGTTTTTTCTTTTGGCTTGTGGTAAAAGTGATTATGGGTGTTCTTTTATTCATGGATTGACCCTTGAATGCCTATGCATGAAAACAAGGAAACATTGTATTATCCATGATCTATAATGAATGTTAGAAATCTATATATACACTAATTGGGAAAGAAATAATAAATGTATGAAGGAGATTATGTTTTATCTTTAATGCAAGATTAAATGTTGGATCAAAATTTATTCTGGCCATGGATTTATGTATTATGTTTTTTTTGGTTGGATATCTTATTACTCGATGAAGAGTGGGTAGGGGTCAAAACCCTACACTAGGAATGGTGTTTTCATCCCATTACTTGGCATTTAGAATATGAAGTTGGGTGTCTTGAATACCTATGCAGTAAAATAAATAAAAGCAAAGGAACCATTCTATTCCCTCCCTGATCTGTAATAACATCAAAATCCTCCATATACTTAGGTTGGAAACAAATATCAATGTATGAAGGAGACTATATTTTCCTACTTAATACAAGATCAGATATTGGTTCGAAGCTTATTTTGCCTTGGATTTTTGGACTATGGTTTGTTGGTTCGGATCTCATATTGGTTGGAACAAACTTCTTTTTTCCTGGGGTTTTCTATGTTATGTTTTGTTTGTTCAAATTTATTATCACTTTACAAAGAGTGATGGGATGGATAAAAAACCTAGGATTCAATGCCCATATTTGGAGGCTCTATTTACATAGCATTAGGCTACTAAAAAAATAACACCTAACACTTATCCATATGTCATCATTTTACCATAACAGCCTTACAACTTTTAGTGTATGATTTAGATTTAATTTGATTTTTTGGGAATGTGGTTTTTTTGTATCAATTCACCCAACAAATTTATTTAAAACATTCTAGATTCATCGGGAAGTCATGAGACTTCCCCTATGAATATTTAATGGCTTTAATTTATTTTAAAATTATTTTTGTTTTCTCTTACTCGTTGATTTGAGTATCTTGCTTTTGGATACTATGATTTTAGTTTATCAATATAGAGAAATTAAATCATAGGATTTAAGTATTAAATGGTTTGGATAAATTTCAATTAATTAGTATACTTAGGTATTGTTTCACCAAGTGAATGGTAGTGACTTAAACCCTTATGAAACTTGTTGAAACTTTATAAAATTGATAAAACTAACCCTGAAAGATTTCTAAAATAATGTTTTTTTTTCTAATACCCATTTGGGTGATTCCTTGATAATTGGACATCATATGTAAACAAGGTCACATTTATCTGATATTTTGATGCCTTCTTCTTTATGTGATTTTATTTAGGCTTATTATGCTAGATATCATATGTAAATAATGGCATGTTTTCAAAAGCTTTGACATCTTCCTAATATATGATTATGTTTAGACTTCAATATTCACTGGCCATAAATTTAATGCTACACCCTTTACTATGCATATCTCTTTTATAGACTTTAAGCTGATTTATAATAAAATTGATTTATCCATATTAATGGTAAACCTCTATTTTACTCATATTGTTGGAGTGGGTTTTTACTCAAACAAACTGGGTTGTAATTACCAGTCTTAGACTACTAATTATTATACCTTGATTTGTTTGATGATGTTGCCTTATTATTTGGTTTCAATTTGTTGAATTAACTAAAGGAAGTAATGTTGGTCATACATGTCCATTCCTCAGCCAATCTAAACTCATTTTATGTTAATTAATGTTCTATTTTCCCTCTTTGACTCAATTTAGTAAATTTGTCTATTGTGGTTGATTCCATTATGTTTAATTAGTTACGCTCAAATAAGCCTCTTGGGATAAACAATGGACTTTGGCTAGACCTTATGGTCTTGAAAATTAGATATAGTAGATCCCGACTTATGGTGTAAAAAATCTTTTATAAAGATTCAATGTATTACTTATGCATTACTCAGGCCAACTAGTTTGGCTAAGTATTATGGTTTTATGTTATTTAAAATGCTTCTCTCATCCTTTGTTAACTATTGTATAAGTCTTTGTTGGTGGCTCTATATATTTTGTATAAATCTTACCTCACCTAATTACTTGGTTTTTGAAATCATCCACCAAGCTGATCATTGGGGTGGTAAGGACCATTAATGGTTGGGCTAATAGGGGGCTAGTTTTAAGGGGTGTCCTACTTGTTGTATTCATCCTTCTCCATTGATGTACTTAGACTTGCATGTAGTGGCATATTTATTGAATGTGTCAGTTAGTACCTGGTTATTAGTTGGCATGTTCGATTGTAGTTGGTTTCCCACTTTATGTACTGGTTCTATCCTCTTATATTATGCAACCTTGTAATTATTATTATGTGGAAGAATGATATTGTTTATAATGTGTTTATTATTAGTGGAAAGGAATCTAGTAGCTTGGTTGTTGTGTAGTTTCCATTTGTATTTATCACCTTGATATGCATATGTGTTTTATTTTATTTCATACACTAAAACAATGGTTGTAACCCCATTGTAGAATATATGATTTGATTTTTGTATGCTATTGTATGTACATGGTCGTAACATAGGATAAGTTTGTTCTTGTGATATATGCATGAAAGTTGTATAAAGTAATATAAGAATAATAATATCTATTTTATCTGTAGCCTTAAATCCAAATGAAAGTAAGTTGTTATTATTTTATGGTATGCTGAAAACACTTAGAGGCTTTAAATTTTCTTGACGGAGTTGTGTATAAATACATATAAATTTCATGATAAATATGGTATGGTGACATTCTTACAGCATGGAGTTTTAATATAGAATATAGACTTACCTCTAATTTATGATGAGGGCATGATGTTATCTAACCTTATTGTGAGGCATTGTTAATTGAATTATTGCCTTAGAATGTTTATAACCTTGGCTGAAAATAAATTATTGCAATTAGTTTATCCAAGTAGCTCTTGGTAATTCAAAGAAATGTGTTTGCATTAATATATAGTGGAAATGGATGTTTATTGGTTGTATTACCATTTAAAGTGAGATTATTTCTATTTCTTAAGCAATGAAATAAATATTAATTAATGATATTCTTATATGGGCATATATTTTGGATTATGGATCATAACTATAAGCGTGTCATAGTTATTTAGATATATGGTATGTTTTCAAAAGTTTATTGCTTCATCCATTCCTAATTCAACCCTTGATCAATGTAAATATGGTTATATTTTCATTAATTATTTCATGAGAATAGATAATCATTGGTTACAATGGATATGTGTGCTTTAAATTTATTAACACACCTTGTTAATGAACTTATTGATATACCTTGTGTTGTGATTATTAAAATGTGAATAATCCTTGTGATTGGTAAACAGTCCCAAAATGAGTATGATAATTTACTAAGATATGGAAAACTTAATTTTTAACCTTGGATATATGATTAAATAATCCACCTTAGTTACAAGTTATCAAGCTATGAATATTTATTTTGGTCACTCATGCTAATGGTTGAAACCACTTAAGTATTATATTCTTGAATGGACATATGCCTATTAATTGAATGGCATGAATGCCTATGTTTTATCCAATGTCATGACATTATATCCAAAGGACAAACTAAGTTCCAATTGGTTTAAGACCCCTTGGCTGACTTATGAGATGGTGTTCATGCGCTAATTGTATGCTTATTTTATAGGATGATCACGTGTGTGACATCATCTACCCTAAGTTAAGTGTATTGTGTCTCATCTAATTTAATGAGAATAATTATTTCTTTATGGACTTATATCATGTTTGTGACCTTTTTCAAGGAAGGGAATGAAGGTAC
>JARHVA010005203.1:1117500-1137500 GCA_037957365.1 Torreya grandis | reverse complement strand
AAAAACATTTCACAAGAATATTGGTATTCCCACATTTTTCACTTGTATTTTTATATACATTATCCTAAGGTGTTGAAAAAAGAACAAAGGAGAGTTTTAAAGATCAAGGAAACCCACTATATGCTCAATATAGGAGTGCCATATTTTATGAATTATGAGTGAATTTATCTCAAATGTGTAATAAAAGAACAATCTCAAGAGACTATGATCCATTTCATGACATGTTAGGAGGTGGACTTCTTTCTGAAAACATTGTAGACACCAAAATTATGTCACACACATGCGTAACTCCTAGTGTCAAAACCCCTCTTGATCCTTTTTTAATAGTTAGCCTTCCTAAACCTTATTTTTACCCCTCACACATTTAATTAATTTAAAAATATTTAATTAAGTTAATTAAAAACTACTTATGCCACCTTACCTAGCCACCTCATCCTAATACTAATTCTTACCCTCTGAGTCACCTCAAGACTTAATCCCCTAATCCTAACTACCCATGACTTTTTCTCACCCCTAACATAAATTCCTAACTAACTACATTCTTATTAACCGCACATTTCTACCATTTTTCTAATGGATACCACACTTGGCCGGAGAATGATAAAAAAAAAGGCTAAAAATAGCCCTTTTATCTATTCTCATGCTACCAATGTCGATCAACCCTTGGTTAACATTGGTGGGATCGTCAGTGTTAGTTACTTAAGAAAAATTCTAAGCTAGTATTTGGGTTAGAATAAATCATAAAAATCAATCATTCATGTATAGGCTTTAGTATTCAACTTTCTAAATCCAGGCTTACCATTACTCTACACAAATCATTCCAGATTAGGAATTGATATACTACATAGAGGTTGGATTCTTTTAAATTCGCATCACATGCTTGTCTTTTATATTCATGTATTGCTTCAACATGCCTCATCAGATCCATCTATCCAGCACTCATAGTTCATCCATTTCACCATCTAATTATATCTCTGTGTTTTATAATTCATTTAAATAGTCATCTTATAATTACTGTACATTATACTATTTATCATTTTATGAATGTCCTGACTCTCCCTTTAAAGGAGTTGTAAAAATCCTTCACATATTTCCCTTTGCTTAAAATATACCAACCCTTTATCTAGACCCACCTAAGCCTTACCCACTCCCTTAAGACTCTTCACAACCTCATAAACCTAACCAATATCTACCTTCTAGCTTAGAAAAGTATCATGCAATCTTTTGAGAACCTATTACCCCTACCGACATCAGTTAGGTAATCAACATTGATCATATCTCCTTACCAACATTAGCAGCCTTAATCGATGTCAATGACTATGTATTTCCACTAAATTCCTTAAGCCTACCTAAACAACTTTCTAAAACACAAAATAGCTCACATTACTTACACTGTGTCACTCTCTGCTACACTTAGACTACAAGAATGGTATGAATATATCTCTCTTTCTCTTTCACTTTGTCATTTATTACCATTGTTTTTCAAAAAGTGGATTGTCATCCCTAAGAAAGTTTGACACTTCTAGGAACAAGCATGTAGCTTAGCAACCCACTCATATATCTACTAACAAATATTTTTGGTGGTAATGATTTCTTATTCTCAGGTAGTCCTCCCTAGCCAAAGAGGAGTGATCAACATCGTATGGGTATGGTGCAAAACCAATCTAGGTTCTCTCTAATCTCTAATCCCTACCCTTCATCTCTATTTCTCCTTAAACATCAAATAGATTCAAATTTTAGTAAAACTTTTTTGGCACGCCTAGTAGGACCTTGGAGTTTTATTTGGGTTCATTGCTTGTTTTAAGCATTCGTATAGGTGAATTATGTTGAAAATTTTATTCCTTTCATTTTATCCCTCTTTTTTGTCAAAATAAAATATTCAACATTTATTTTTTGTTTAAAGGCAATAAACTAAAATTTATTCTTCCTTGCCACTCTTCTCTTTATTTTGCCTCTAAAAGAAACTTATCATTTTTATTTCAAGTTACAAAGAATATATTATTTATCCCTTTCTGGCATGCACATTATGATAGTTAGATTCATTCTCTTCTCCTATTTCAACATTTTTTTCATTAGAATCAAAACACTTTAGATTTGGGTTTAAAACTCACTGCACTTCATTGTTTGCTTGCTGCATATTAGCTCACCTAGTTAATTACAAGCATTATGAATGAATTATAGTACAACAATACTACATTACCAGATCACACTCATAAAAATAAACACCTAAACTCACCTAAGACAAGGCCCATTATGATTTCATCACCTAGTGGATCACCTTACCCTACCCAGCTATCCTACTTAGATTTTGCCACTAAGCGGAGAACCCACTCCATTCTCTGGCAGAGTATAAACTCTAGACATAAGGTATATTTTAGATGAGTGGCTTGGCTTGGCTTCATGTCCATGAAGTGTGAGGATCAAGCCCCTATAACAAGCCACATACCTAGTCTAACATAGATTTCCTCTTGAGTAACAATTCTAACTTGAAACCATCTCTAGATTGTTTTCTAGTACCTCCGGTAACCTAACTCTCATATCACTATTTGATTAAGGCATAAGCCAACATGAGACTAAAATTAATCTCTAGGAGTTAATAATTAGTGGTTGTATGTTATTTTTCTGCTTTTCTATTGCCTTCTATATTTTTGTGTTAGTAAGGATTTTTTTCCATTGATTTACAAAATCAACACTAGTGATAATACTCAGGTGATATAACCTATTATATCAATTCTTCTAAGTGTTCATCCTCCTTATATAGACATATTGTATCCTCTATTTTACCTACATTTTCCCTCTAGGTTTATAGAATAGTGGATTTTTCATCTCCTGGGACTCCACAGTGACTGACATCGATTAAATCCATCAACGTCGATAAACTTTAACCTACCGACATCGATTAAGTGACCCATGTCAATGACTATGTAATTTGGTTATTTTTAGTTTTCTTAAAATAGAAAGATAAAACAACCTACCTATCTACACCCAAATTTGGTTTTTCCATAGTCTGTCACTAATATAGATTTCTAAGACTTTTTATACTTCTTGCATGGTATTGATGTGAAGCCAAGCCAAAATTCTTTTTGATTATATAAGCTGGTAACCACTTCCACCTTCCCCTCTTGTCATTGATTTTGTCATGGAGCATACTTTAGATATAGATCATACTCCTAGCCCTAACAAAATTCCCATTATGCCTAAGGGAGATGAATATTTTACTAGATTTATTTATCTCAATGTGGCATCCCTTCGGCATTGCCTTGCTATGATCCAAATCCACAATTCTTTGGGTGACCCACTATATGGTATGCCAAATTCTCTAATGGAAACAACTTTAGTTTCAACTATATCCACTATGTTCCCCATAGTTACTCAAACCACCTCTTCAAAAATTAACCCAACCATAAATAATGCCCAAAGTTTAGCATTACCAAATGTCCAGTCCCACCTAACCCCTGTTATGACTTCCCTACCTTCACAACCACAAGTAGTTTAGTCTAGTTTAAACCCATTTCAAAATTTAGTATTACCCATCCCATCTAATCTCACACCTATAATTACATGATTTATGACTCACACTTCACCTATTATAACCATGTCAACAACCCAAACTACAATAACAGATTCAACCAAAGCATGGTCTTTAACCCATTGGGACAAGCCCCTTTCATTTCCACTCCCAACATATGACTCACTAACCTTATGTTACGTAAACACAACTTCAACAAGCTATGTCATACACTACCTCTACTTCTTATCAAGATCCTTGTAATTTAGGGGGTATCTCCCAAACCAATCCCCCTCCAAACCTCATTAGGATGCTGATGGATAAGATGTCTAGTCTAGAGACATCCATGTTGGGTTCAAAGAATGTTTTATCTTATGATCAGATATGCAATGAACCCATCCATCCTTATGTTTGTATTCACCCTTATCCAAGTCAATGGGAACTCCCCAAATTTACTCATTTCCAAAGTGAAGAGGACATGTAATATCATTTATTAGAATTTAGACATGGTTATTATTTAATAGGGCACGATGATGCATTACTACTTTGCACCTTCCCTATGTCTCTTTTAGGTGCTACCCTAGATTTGTATAGCTCTATAACTCAGCACTCCCTTTTCTCATTTACCCAACTCGCACAATTATTCCCAGAATATTTTTGTAGCAACATTTATAAATGTTTTTCTATTACGAAGCTTTATTCTATTAAATAATTTGATGATGAATATATCATAGATTTTTCTACTCATTAGAGAGGCTTAATCAATCAACTCTCCTTCTCTTTACCCCAACCTAAGCTTATTTAGATCTTCTCAAGGGCATGTACTAAGCACATTTCATCCACACTCTAATTACAAGCCTTCCACACATTTGGTGAAGCCTTTACAATGACATAGAAACTCAAGATCTAGGATATAGATGAAGACAGAGTCAAGTTGTGTAGTAAGAATACCAATTCAAAATCAACTGACTCCTCTTCTTCTAAACCTTCTCCTTGTAACCAACAATCTAAAGGCTCCACCAATGTGTTGGTCATTAAATCAATGTCTTCCACAACCACAAACCATCCTAATTCCTCAACCTCATAAAATCTGACCAAGCAATTCCAACAATGGTATGAACAAAGATGATACACTCCCATTGGGGAGTCATACACTTCCATTTTGGAAAAACTATTACAATAAGGAGGCATAACCCTTCCTCAAATCAAGCCTCATATATAGTTTGATCCCTCCCATCCTATTCCTACTTGGTACAAGAAGGATGATTTTTGTGGTTGCCATCAAGTCAAAGGCCATAATTATATTAACTATAAAAAAATCAAGAACATTGTTCAAGACGTGCTTGATAGGGGTGATCTCATCTTGGATAACCCTAATGTGCCTACTAATCAAAATATGGATGTGTTAAAATAGTCTTTTCCTAACCATTCACCCAATCAAAATAATGTTTAGACCATGACTAATAACTCATGTGATCATAATATCCATATGGTAAATATGGTCTTTCCTTTACCTTCAGTCTACCTCTCCCACAATAGGAGGCACCCATTTTACTTACTCCTCCCCCATAATCAATGGATTTTGTTTTGCCCATCTTTCCTCCTTAGGTAGAAGAGCCTACTTCACCCATTCCACTCCCATGTGAGGAAGAGCCTCTTTTACCTCTCGTTTTACCATAAGAGGAGCTTGTATTTCTAGTTCCTTTTGTACCCATTTTACCTATCCTCTTACCACTTAAGGACCATGCCTTACCCATTCCTTAACTAAATGTTGAGAGGAACATCATTCTTGTGTTATACCCTCTTGAGGAACCTTATTCACCTACCTCTCCTCCACTAACGGAAGGTAGTACCCCATCTACTCCTCCTTCATACCTAAAGGAGCCAGTGTTATCTACCCCTACATTTGATGAGAGACCTATTGTGCTTACTCAAATTTAACCAATTTTAGTGCTTCTTTTACCTATGGAAGATCATACTTTACCTATTCCTTGGCCACATGTTGAGGGAGAAATTATACCTATGCTCTACCCCCTTAAGGATCCTTCTTCTCCTACCTCTCCCCCACCCATGGAAGACCATGCCTCTTCTCCCATCTCTATCAAAGAAGACCCCATTACGGCTCTTTCTCATCTTTGGCTTGAGGTAGCAGAGGCCAACAATTTCCCTCTTTCTCAATCACCTAATCCTTCTAAAGAAGCAACTGTAAGGCCTACATAAACTTAATATAAACCCTTCTCATGGTTAGTGGTAAATCTAGATTTGCTTGACTCCACAAAGCTAGATCATGCGGCATTTTGGGACCGACTTAAAACTCCTTATCCTACACAATAAGTTTTATCCTCTATTGCTAATCCTCTCACTAACCTTTACCCTAAGGTCTTTGACAAAGTTAGAGATTCTTCACTAAAATCACCAAAAATTCATCCTTTTACATTAGAGCCCTTACCCTCACAAGCAACTTCCACATTAAAGTAGATCAAGTCTTTAGGTGTTCACCTAGTCTCTAATTTAATTCATCCACAAGTGAAATTATATCTAACTCTATAACCACAAGTTGGAGTTCTATGGTCTAAACTAAGGAATAATGTTAAGCTTCCTAGATCTCACCAATCCTTCCCTCTTCCACCCTCAAATTTGCCTTTAATTTTGGGACCACATCCCTCTACTTTAGTTGGGGTATCATTGATCTAGTCAAAACCAAAGGCTAAATTACCTCCACTACTACCTCTACCACATAGTATGCCTTTCACATCTGACATCATGACACTTACCACCAAGAAAGTGTCAAAAAAACATGTGGCTCTACCACCATCTAAAAATTTACCACACAAAATCACCCTCATGACTCCTAAACCAAAGAAGGTATCCACCCCTATTACAACAATAAGTGCTAGCCCACTCACAGGCTCTCAGATATTTTCCTTATGCCAATTGTTTCAATCCTCGACAATAACTCCTCCTCCCATTAATCCTTATAACCCTCTTGTACCAAAGCCATCTTAGTTTGATGATATGTAAGTGTGTCTATATCATCATTCATGTAGACATGATACTAAGAGTTGTAAAGGTCTCATGATAGTCATTTGACAACACTTTCATATCAACACTCTATTTGTTGATACTCCCATTAACCTTCTTGATATTTCACTTGTGGAATCCATAATACCTCATACCATTCCACTTGAATTCAAACCCAAATATGTTTTTGTACTCCCTTTGCCACCTTCTTCACCTATGTTTCAAATCAACATAATTAATATGGCCATGCAGTCACAAAATCAAAAAGATAAAGGAAAGGAAAAGGTCACTGTCCCTTGGGATCATCTACTCTCTAAAGATACTCCTCTTTTAAATCTCAAGATTTACATCTTGGGTGTCCTGAAACCAACATCTTTAGAAGTTATTCAAAACTTGATGGTGAAACAACTTCACCAAACCCCTATGAAAATGTCCTTGTATGAGTTAATCCAAAACTCACCCCAACACCATCAATCTTTGATTAGTGCCTTTCAAGTGATTGAGGTATAACTAGATGATCTACAGCCTCTTGCATCTTTGGTTAGCTCTCTTAAGACCATCTCCCTATTTTCTTTTAGTGATTCAAAAATTCCACTTCAACACCCTGAAGATCAACATTCTACCCTTTTTTATCACTATATATATCAATCAAACTCATGTTAATAGAGTCATGAACAATAAAGGATATATTATTAATATTATCTCCACCCATGCCTACAAATAACTATCCCTTCTCGACAATTGCATGTCTCAAACCAATGTGGTGCTCCACTCCTTTAACAATACCATAGCTACTATGGTGAGCACTATTGTCTTACATACGTATGTGGGTCCCTGCACAATTCTTCAGATCTTATAGGTTGTAGAAGGAGAGTTCCAATACAACATAATACTTGGATGACCTTGGATACGTGCTATGGCATGTGTACCCTTGAATTTACACTATTACGTCAAGTTTGAGCATAATGGGCAAGTGCATGTTATTCCCATCAAACCACCTTCTTTCAAAAAATGCAACATGACTTATAGCCCCAATGATTTTATCATTACATTAAAGACATCATCTCCTCTACATTATACTTTTGAAGCTTCCACAAGCTTCGCTACTGTGATTACACAGATACTAGAAACACAAATTTGCAATAAATACCCCATGGAGGAAAATGTCAAGCATTTGTCTCTCAAAGAATATCATTTTTTGACACTTGACATGTTCCATACTCGACAAGAATATAGACATATTCATATGCACCCCAATTATGATACCCATATTGGGATGGTCATCCCATATGCTCCCCCTAACCTTCAAACTAATTTCACATATGGGGGAATTGATCAAGCTCCCACTATTGGCAATCCATCCTCTTCACCACAACCATTTTCTTGTGACTTCTCTTTCCTAGGCAATCCTAGCTTCACTCACACCTATCTTTATAGGTGTGCCTAGAAAGGATTTGGTTTGGGTTATTAAGAATAGGTTGTTCATATGCCTATTAAATATCTCACCAATAAAACCATTAAAAATGCCAAATAGTAGCATGGAGTGGGTTTTGATAAACCAACTAAACTCACCAAAGCTTATCATATACCAATTATCGAAGAGCCAATCTCTCCTTCTCCATCCTCTCCTCCACCATCACCTACTAAATCAAAGGTATCTATACCTCTTTTTTTTTTCAATAAATGCCATCCATTTGAGTCCTCTCACCTATCACCTAGGTAAGGAAACAAGGTCCCTTCCTCTCATTCATCCTAAAATTATTGATGGAGAATCTCCCACTATCAACACTATCTAATGTTAAGATGATGACACTATTATCACATACATGGGTGTAGATGATTCCTATATCTAATTATCACTCCCATCCAAAACATAAGATATGTTAAATGAATCAACCATTGACATCAATTTGCCTTCTCACAATAACTCCCATGTCCTTAAGATTGGCCAATCTTTGGATTCCTTTGAGCAAGCAAATTATGCCACATTTCTTAATGACCATAAAAAATCATTTGCTTGGTATTATAATGGAATGCCTAGTATCAACCCCTCTATCATCACCCACAACATTGTCACCAACTGAGATGCTAAAGATATTAAGTAGAAGCTTCTCAAAATGCATCCTTGTATTGCTCCCCTTGTCAAAGAAGAGCTCCAATGCCTCCTTTCTATTAACTTTATTCAACCCATCAACAACTCACAATGGGTTTTTAGTATTGTTCCTATCATAAAAGTGAGAGGGGGAATCCACATCTACATTGACTAGCATGACCTAAACCTCGCTTGTCAAAAAGATGACTTCCCTTTGCCAAGTATCGACCAACTTGTTGATATAACAACTGACCATGAGATACTATCACTTATGGATGGGTTTTCAAGTTACAATAAAATCCTAGTTGGTCCCAAGGATCAACACGGGACAACTTTCATTACCCCATAGGGGACTTTATATTATTGGGTCATGCCCTTTGGTTTAAAAAATGTTGGTGCCACCTACCAATGTGCCATAATTTACATTTTCCATGATCTCCTACACAAAATTATGGAAGATTATGTGGATGACTTACTCAGAAAGTCTAAACTTCACCAAGATCACTTAACAATTTTCAAAATCATATTCACTCATATCCTCTTATATAACATTTGACTAAACCCAAAGAAATGCATCTTTAGTGTCCTTTCTAGTAAGCTTTTAGGCTTTATCATTTCTCTCCATCGTATTGAAGTCAACCCTGCTAAGGTTTGAGCAATACTAGACATGTCTCCACCTACTAATATCAAACAACTCCACAACCTACAAGGCAAGATTCACTCAATCTACAGCTTCATCTCTTAGTTGTCAGATCATTACCAACCCTTTCACCTTTTCCTAAAAAAAATATGTATCCTTCCATTAGACTAAATATTGTGAAGAAGCCTTTGATGCACTCAAACGGTACCTCCTTTCCCCACTAGTTCATATTCCACCTAAGGAAAACTAGTCTTTCTACCTTTACATCTCTGCAATAGACCATTCTTTGTGTGTTATTTCACATCGAGATAGTCACCATCAAGAACAAGCGGTTTACAACATAAGATACATGCTTATTGATTATGAAACTTGATAAACTAATATCAAAAAGCTTTGTCTTGTGTTGGTATTTATAGCTTCCAAGCTACATCATTACCTCTTAAATCATAAAACCTATGTCATCACCCATACTGATCCCCTCAAATACATGCATTCCAAGCCATATCACAACCAATGTCTAGCTTGGTGGCTCACACTCCTTGCTGAATTTGACTTGGAATTTATTCAACAAAAGTCTATCAAGGGGCAAATGATTGTTGACTAGTTAGCTACCACCCTTTTACATGACAACCAACCTTCAAACCTCAAATTTCTCAACAAATCTATCACAACACTCTCCACCGATGGCATCTCCTATCAAATGATGATGTTCTTTGATGGGTCTAAATGTCAATGTGATGGGAGTATGGGGGTCATCCTCATCCCTCTTGATGGCAAGCTTATTCCTTTGTCATTTAAACTAGATTTTGAATGTACTAAAAATATGGCTAAATATTAATCTTTGATCTTAGGGCTTTAAATGACTATTTTTTTGGGTGTGAAATCAATAACTATTTTGGTGTCTCCTAGCTAGTGGTTAATTAGGTTAATGGTTCTTACCTATGTAAAAACAAAATTTTGCAATGATATAAACATCGTGTAGATATGTTATTGGAATCATTCAACTCCTACCTCTTGAAAACTATTCCTCGATCTACAAACAAGTTTGTTGACACAATGGCTTCTCTTGCTTCACACATACCCTCTTCACCCTCTTCCTCAAAAATCTATGTCACTATACATCGCTTAACATTGCCCTCCTATGTATCAACTAACATATTTTTTATAGGAAATGTAACTTACAACCCACATGATTTGTGGTACAAGAAACTCATGAATTACCTCTCCTTTTCTATTACCCTTTTAACATCTCCAATAATGGGAGACGTGCCTTCATGAAATGTGTCACTCATTACATTATGATAGGGGGACTTCTCTACAAGTGAGGTTTTGATGGTCTCCTCCTTATATGCCTCACTTGTACTAAGATCCCCTTTGCCATTAAGGAATTCCATGATGAGATTTATGGTGGGCATTTCAATGGTAACATAGTTGCCAAACGTATCCTTTAACTCAGCTACTATTGGCCAACAGTCCATTAAGACTGTAGTGATTACATTCAACATTGTGTCAAATATCAATAACACACTAACCTCCATGTTCCAAGCCATGCCTTATAATTCACCAAATACTTCTAGCCCTTTTCCCAATGGGGTTTAGATCTAATTAGTGAGATTAAGCCTCATTCATCTCTCCATCACCATTCCATTATTACTGCTACTAAATACTTCACTAAGTAGGTTGAGGATATTCCTCTCATCTCCACTAAGGCTAAAAAAATTATTGACTTTATCAATGATCACATCATATATCATTTTGGGCTCCCCCATAATATTATAATAGACAATGGTAAATCTTTCAAAAATAAGACTATCCAAAAGCTTTGTGACACTTTTAGAATAAAATTAAGCTTCTCATTTCCATACTATCCACAAGAAAATGGATAGGTAGAATCTTCTAACAAAATCTTAACCAAAATCCTCATGAAGGTAGTCAATGATATTGGAAAGGATTGACACATGCACATTCCCTTTTTTTTATGGGCTTACCACACTAGCATTCGAACCCCTATAGGTTATACACATTTTCCCTTTGACTATGGGATGGAATATATTTGACCTCTTGAGGTCTATATTCCTTCTCTTCACATTTTTCTACAAACATACTTACTAATGATGACTTTCACAAATAACATTTGGCTCAACTTGTGTTGCTTGATGAATGTTGTCTCATAGTCCTCAACCACCTCCAAACCTATCAAGAGCGTATCAAACATGCTTACAAGAAAAACCACAAGGATCAAGATTTCAATATCAAAGATCTCATCTTAAAGAAAAATCAACATGTGACAAACATGGAGAAAAGAAAACAGGTTAAGTTTTCTCCTAATTGGCTTGGACCCTACATCATAATTCATAAGTATGGCTTAGGAATTTATCACTTGTCTAATCTCAAAGGAAGGCCAGAACCCAAGCCTTTAAATTTTTTGCACCTATTACCATTATTTTATTAATCAAATGATGCTTTACCTCATGTTTAACTTCAGCTCATCACTTGAGCAACCCTATTACATTAATTTCCCTTCGTCTTAACCCTTATTCTTGCACACTTAGTTAACCTACGAAGTGATATGGTTTTTCCCTCAAAGTGGAAAAACTCTAAGGTTCTATAGTCTTATCCATGACTATAGTTCAAAAAAAAATGGGATACATAGACAAGTTATAATCTCTCAGTTCATGATTCTCAATGTATACTTCTCCCTTGAAGAATAGCTACGTAACTTCTCCTTGACACTATAAATAGATTACTCCCTTGAAAGATAGGTATTAAAAATTAAAAACAAAAGCTTAGACCACTCCCTTGAAGGATGGCTAAGCCAGTATTTGTTATCAAGGGAAATAATGACTTATAATCTTCTTGTATTGGTCAACTTCATATGACCTCAACATAAACAAAATCACATTATAGGCTTCCCGTATTAATCAACTTACACAACAAAAATGAAAAGAAAACTTTAAGTCATGAACTTGCCCATAGTAGCTCTTAGGTCACCCACACAAGGGGCATACCTTTCCTAATAAAAAGGTTACGCTACCCAAACACTCTCATTCCTTTTACCTTTTCCCCCTCATACTCTTTCAAGGGACTTTGAACTCACTTGACATAAGGTGAGTACGATGCTTATCTAAAAAACAAATGGTCAAATGATACAAAACATGAAAGAGGCTTATACTCTTGAGCCTATTTATGTTGTGATTATGGTCTTTGCCAATATGTGAACATTGTGCCTCTTTCTTTCCCATCCTAATCACATGTCGATTTCTCTTTTGAGATCACATCTCAGAATAAGATTCAATCACCTTCTCACCCTTTTGCCAATCTTTCTTGATTCTTAGGGTTATGTGTTTAATAAATATTATCACTCACATATCCATATCAAGAAAAGATACTCAAATAACTACCCAAAACCATACTAAAATTAACAAACCATTGCCCATTAATCCATTTCATATAATCCCATGTGAAAGACACCAAACATGCAACCATAGTTTCTATAAACAACAATAAATAGGAAAAATATCAAGCCTACACCATTTACTTTAAGCATACACAATCAAAAATATGAAAAAATAATAAAATAAAAAAACATACCCAACCCATTCAATTTAAGCATACACCATCACAAATATGGAAAAATGCTAAGATGAAGCTAACCAATAAACTACGCATATACCATCACACATATGGGAAATTCTAGTCTAACTCAACTAACATGCTCAACATTAACATAACATAAACATCCACATCATTATAATAACTTCAATATCGTCATCATCATCATCGCATAAACACATCTCAAAATAAGAAACTCTCATATATATCTATATATATATATATATATATATATATATATATATATATATATATATATATATATATATATATATATATATATATATATATTGAATATGAATATACATCCATGAATCATATAAATATCATATCTCTCTCAAAAATTACATCTCTCATCTTTATTTCATAGGCTAATGTGTATAAAACATATATAACAACATCAAAAATATCATATGGCCCTCAGAATACTCAAGGCTATAGTTGTGGTCATGAAGTAATAGTATCATCACCACCCTCTACCTGTCTATATCTATGTGAGATAGAATCTATGACATGTGTCACTAATCTCTCCTACTCTCTAGCCTCAAAATACCTATGAATCTATGGTAACTCCTTAATGTCTCTCTCATAGTATACAATCTCATCTAAAGTAGTGGTGTACCTCTCTAGAGATATAGTCTATGATAGATCCATCAAACCTATTGTAGGACCCTATATTGGTCCTTGTGGTGGAGGAGGAGTACATTGTCCTACTACTCTCAAACTATTTCTCTCTATTGTTAGTGTAGTAACCTAGCCCTATAATGCCCTGACCTATCCCATCAATGTAATCACCTATCCCTATAATGTCATAAATTGACCTTGTAAGACCAAAACCTATACTTGTGTTACATCTCAGGCCTATAAAATGACATCTTGGGATTATAAAACTACATATATCTCTCTCATCACTCTCTATAAATATAATGGTGGCCTCTTAACCTAAACCATGAGATGAAGACCTATCCACCATGCAAGATAAGCCATTGTGCATCCATGACCTACCATACCCAAGCCTACTAGTAGCTTCTCAAAATATGGCCCATATATCTCCTGAGGCAAAGGTAGGGTGCCTCTATATCATCTATCATATATAGAGGAAATATAGGAGGCACATCTTCTAACAAGACAAATTGTCTCTTGACTTGCGCCATATGTATCATCTCTAAATCTTTATCTCGTCTCCCTTTAACCCATAACATGCTCTGTAAACTGACAAGCTACTCTACATGTCCTCTGAATGTATGGTATGTCAAGTAGGGCCTCTAAAAATATCTACGGGAATCAATCCATCTATCATACACCTATAATAATCAATGTCTCACATTATGCCATCTACTCATGTCTAGGCCATACCCTCTCTTCACCATCTAAACTTGACCTTGAAACTAGCTGCAATCATGATGGGTAAACCCAATGGCTATGTCACCATGATGTGCTCATATGCCCAATAATAGAGTAAATACTTGACACACAAATTATACCATCATCATAGCCTCAAACCCCATAACTCTCTGTATAAATGTGCTAAAAATCTAGTCCTCATGCATACACTATCTATTGCTCAACCATCTGTGCCAAAACACCTATCAATGTAATAGGAAATCTCACCCCATCTACATTTGGTAGTGCATATATTTTAATCCCTATCATCATCAGGATATTCAACTAATCTTACTCTTCATCAGTAGTGTATAATGGCTCATAATCAAAGCATGTTGAGTGATAGGTCACCTCTTTCACATGCTTTATGAATAATGTCACCATATGAATATAATGATCCTGCATCAAACAAGAGAAGAGCTCCCCACCATAAAGTGACAACTATAAACTCCTTTAAACATCCTCCAATGTCAAAATCAACTCCCTAGTAGGAAAATGGAAAGTGTTGGTGGTATGATCCCACCTCTTTGTTAAATCTATCATCAAGCTAATATCATGTGTAACCTATTAATATTGTTGCACTCCTCCTAACCCTATAACTAACATGTGTTCCCACTCATCCATGGTGACATCCATCCTCATCCTCATTAGCAATGTAGGTAGTCGATCTTGTAATGTCAACTCCTACCTAGCCTACACACACACACAAACCTCAAGTCACATACTTTCCAATATAAACCTCCACCCTTTTTCCCTTCTCTTGAGGAGAACTACATAGGCCTAAGGCCCTCATTTGGGCTATGCAGGGAGCACTTAGTCGACATGGGGTCTTCTAAGGTTATCTAGATTGTATACCCACCTAACTATCTAACCTATTAACCCACCTAAACCCTATGCCCAACTATATATCTCTAAACCATAGGCCCAACTATCTATCTTTCAACTCTAAGCCCCATAGCATATATCTTAAACTCTAGACCCCATGACCTATATCTCACACCTTCGACCCCATGACCTATATTTTAAGCCATAGGTCCCATGACCTATTTCAATCTACATTTTCCTAACCACTTTCCTCAACAAAATTTTAACTATATCTCACCCTTTTTCCCTATTCATTGAGATAATTCCATTGGCCTGAGGCCCTTACCTAGGCTATGTAGGTAACACTCAATCAACATGAGGTCTTTTAAGGCTAGTTCAACTATTAGGCTCATTAACTAACTAAACTAGGGATCCAAAATTAGCATTTTTTTCCTATTTGGGGTTTTTCTTGTGATCAATGTCAGTATTATATGCTGATATTAGTGTTAGGTGTCTATTGACATCAACACCAGTTGTTAGCTGATGTCAACGAGACCCATCAACATCGATGACTGGTTCGGCCCTAGGGCTGAATAAATCACATCTAAAATTTAGTTTTTTTCCCTAAAAACTACCCCCAATCCCTCCCAAACTCACCCAAACCTACCCTTGCCCCATTTACTACACCTCTAATTTCACTCTCTCCCCCTAAATATTCAAATTTATCCCAAATAACAAATTAACTACCTTAAATTAAAATTCAACTCAAATAGCATCCTACCTCATCTCTTTGTCTCCTCTAGACTAGAATGGTTGGCACTTGTGGTGGCACACATCTATATGGGTCCCCTCCTAGCTTTGTCATCTCTATCCACACCAAAAATCTCTCAATCAAACTATGGCCCACTAGGCACTTAATCACACCCTCACTCTCACACACTTTTCTCAACCACTTATCTCTCACCAAATCACTATAAATACATAGGCTAGGGATATCCTATGCCCCACAAGACTCAAAAATCTTTTTCTCCAATCAAATATCACAAATGAGTTTTGGTGGGCTGCCAAACCCCTTTTTGTCAGATTTGGTTTTCCACCAATGTTGGTAGTCTTGACCCAAGATGTTGATGTTAGTAATATTTATTATCAACATCAATGACAACTGATGTTGACAACCTTAAAATTATAGTTTTCAACCCCAACCACCACCCTTTGGACTATACCGTAAGTCAAGGGTAACTTAGAGATCATGTATATCTCCCTGACCATGATAACAAACCTTGGAGATCACATATATCTCCCAAACCATGACAACCAACCTTGGAGATCACTTAAATCTCCACCCATAATGACTCTAACTAGAGACCATTATTAACTCCTCAACCATTGACCATTTTGAACCAACCTTGCATTTCTTGTCTTGACGACTTATGCTACCTCACTATAGTTGGATATTGTATACACACATGTATATTAGGTGTTTTAGATTTTGACCAAGCCAGTCCTATCACCTAAAACCTTTTGTGTTTACCAGGATCACTTCCTACTTCAGATAGCTGGAACACATAGACCATTTGAGCTACAACTTTGACCATTTTAACCTTATTAGCTATCACTTATAAGCTGTGACTTGGTTATTTCTATTTGAAGCCTCCTCAACTTTACATATTATTGATTATGTTGACTATAACTCATAGTATTATACATGTAGTCAATGATGTTACCATGTTCTCACTCAAAATCTAACCACCCAATTAACTCCTTATCAAACTAGTACCTAATTATATATTCTCTTCCATCAATTCCCATTTTGAGGGGGGATACCTCATCCCATACTTGGAGCATCAACTCCTATTTTTGTCTTACAACTTATCAGTGTAAATTACAAGACAAAAAGGGGCAAATGCAGACACCAAAATTATGTCACACACATGCATAAATCTCTATGTCAAAACCCCCCTTGATCCATTTTTAATAATTAGCCTTCCTAACCCATGTTTTCACCCCTCACACATTTAAATAGTTTTAAAATATTTAATTAAGTTAATTAAAAACTACTTATGCCACCTTACCTAGCCACCTCATCCTAAGATTAATTCTTACCCTCTGACTCACCTCAAGACTTAGTCCCCTAATCCTAACTACCCATGACTTATTCTTACCCCTAACATAAATTCCTAACTACATTCTTCATAATGCCACATTTCTATATTTTTATAATGGACACCACACTTGTCAAGAGAAGGTACAAAAAATAGGCTAAAAATAGCCATTTTACATATTCTTATGTCATCAACATTGCTTAAACCTCAGCCGATGTCAATGGGATCATTGATGTTGGTTACTTAAGGAAAATTCAAAGCTAGTAATCAGGTTAGCAAAAATTATAAAAATCAATCATTCACGTACAAGTTTTGGCATTTGACTTTCTACATCCAAGCTTACCATTACATTATACAAATTAGTCCAGATTCGAAATTGATATAATTCATAGAGCTTGGATTCTTTTGAACTAGTATCACATGCTTGTATTTTTTGTTCACATATTGCTTCAACATGCCTCATCAAAGCCATCTATCTGGCACTCATGATTCATCCATTTCACCATCTAAGTATATATCTATGTTTTGTAAATCCTTTAAATAGTCATATTACAATCACTTTACATTATCCTATTTATCATTTTATGAAATTATTGAATCTCCCTATGAAAGAGTTATAAAACTCCTTCACTTAATTACTTCTACTTTAAACATACCAACCCTTTATCTAGACCCACGTGAGTCTTGCCCACTCCCTTATATCTCTTCCCAACCTCAAAAACTTGACCAACATCTACCTCCCAGCTTAGAAAAATATCCTACAACCTTCTAAGAACCTATTTCCCCTATCAAAAACCATCAAATAACTGACATTGGTCATATCTCCTTACTGACATCGATAGCCTTAACTAACGTTGGCGACTATGTATTTCCACCAGCTTCCCTAAGCCTACCTAAATAACCTCCCAAAACACAAAATAGCTCACATTACCTGCACTATGTCACTCTTTGTTGCACTCATACTACAAGAATGGTATGAATATCTCTCTCTTATTCTCTTTCCTTTTTTCATTTATTACCATTTTGTTTCAAAAAGTGGACTATTATCCCTAAGGAAGTTTGACACTTTTAGGAATAAGCATGTAGCTTGGCAGCCCACTCATATATCTACTAAAAAATATTTTTGGTGGTATTTATTTCTTATTCATAGGTAGTCCTCCCTAGCCAAAGAGGAGTGATCAACATCATCTAGATACATCGTGCAACCAATCCAAGTTCTCTCTAATCTTTAATCCCTATTGTTCATCTCTGTTTCTCCTTAAACATCAAATAAATTCAAAATTTAGTGAAACAAACACTACAGCAAATAATTTTTAGGTCATGTTATTATGATCCCATTGATTTTAAATATATCCACGATCATGATTAAACTCATCAAAAATGTCAAACATTTTAAAAATTAATAAAATATGTTAGAATGACATTACAACTAGTGATTTAAAATATGCATTTCGCCCAATGGGGAGTTGATTTTTTTACATTCGTTAATAAAAATTATATAAAATTAGATAAATTTTTGTTGATAAACACATACTACTAAACATGGTGAACTACTTCAAAGTAAAACAAAACATAATAAGTGATCAAGTTCATTGATGAATATATTGTCTCTAGGTTTAGAACCCATTTTCATTTGGTATGTGATGATGAACTTGAGTTCTAATCCATAGAGTCCATATAATGGGTGTATGGCCACCATATCATTTTAAATGAATTTTTTATTTACTATCCTTAATGAAATGGATTTGTTTAATTTAACAATAAAAATATCATCAATGCCATTAAGAAATCTGTAAGAAAGAAATCAAGATAGGGGTATTCAATGTTAAAATATGAAGTGTTGGAGGATATAACTAGGTATAACCACATTGAAATAATCTCCACTATTTTTAGTTTATGGGAAAGATAAAATATTCTATATAACCTTTAAATTTCATACATATTAATTAATGCAAGAATACATGTCAGAAAGTGAGAGTATAGTAAAAACAAGTTAATATAATTTGGATGGAATATGATCAATATGAATCTTTGCATAATTATAGTAAACATCAAGAAATATTCAAGTGATGGTTTGATGAAATGGAAAATATAAAAGAATTTAAAATCTTAGATTTAGATATTATATGTGACAAAGCTCATGAAAATAGTGAACAACATGCAAAACCATATCTTTTGTGGATTGATCCTTATAAGATTTCTAAAATATTTCAAAGAAATACTTTCACATTGAAATATATGCAAGGAAATGGCATGATACTCTTAGTGAATGGAAAATAATTAAATAAATACTTCTTGGCTCACCCATACTATCCACTTTTGGTTTGATTGCAATTTTTTTAATTCAGACTAGTTTAGAATTAGAGTAGTTAGATTAATTTTATTTCATTTATACTTTTATACTTTTAGTTTTAGTTTTTATTTAGTGTTTTGTGATCACCTTTATTTGATTATTTTTTAGTTCAATAATCCTTGGTTAAGGCATAGTAAGATAAGTCTAACCACTTATAGACTTACACTATGTCCAAGTAGCCCAATCAAATCCTTAAATGGTGTAGTTACATTCCATTTATTGAAGAACTAATATCACTATGGAATTGTTAAATACTCCACAATATAATGGCTTAACATAATGGAAGAATATAACTTTGAAGGAGATAGATAAATACATGATGCATTCATGGGATTTACCTCCTATTTTCTAGGAAATTTTAGTAGAGTTTCTTTTGTTCAAATAGATTATGCCTAATATAATGTTAGGTGATATAAAATAGTCATTGTCAAATTCATTCAATTTTGATACTATACATCAGCATTTGGCTATTTAATTTTTTTTTT
>JARHVA010005203.1:1075000-1112500 GCA_037957365.1 Torreya grandis | reverse complement strand
GAGTGGGAAATGACAATATTCTTTGAAAACTTCAATTAAAATCCATATATCTACTTTAGTAACACAATAATAGAATTTTTTACAATCTAAATGAGCCCAAATTTGTCCAGCATAACACTAGGATTGTAAAATGGAAGAGATAAACTACACTAAAATTGCATAAAATATGGAAGAATTTAAGAGTTTTGAAGCAACAAAAAGCCAACACTTGGAATGAATGTAATGGGATAATATATTGAAAAAGAGAGATCCATGGGGAAATGATTTCCCTACAAAATTTAGTTAAGAACTATTAATGATTCCACCAACCTATTATCCACTAGATGCCATGGCACTTCCCTTTGGTGCAGTTTTCAAGCATGTAAAAAGATAAAAATATATTAAATTATGGAAAATTAAATCTCCCAAACCAAATAGTCAACTTTATAAGTGTATAATTTCTTACACATGCATAATTTATTAAAATTAAAGGTATTGTGATGTTTGTGGAAGAGTTAGTTTTTCAATGGTTAAAATAGTTTTAAAAATTATCATTTGAGACAAACGTTATGTCATAAAAACCAAATCATGCTCCAAAATGGCCCTTCTAGACATATTCAGGGCTTTTGGACATGGAAGGTAATTTAAAATATACTTTTTGAATTTTAAATTTTTTAAGACCTAATCAAACTTTGAATTTCTAAATAGGTCTTGACTAGGCATTTTAAATTTATTATAGATAATTGGAGATCTGATGTCTGATTGGGTAAGGATTTTGGTATATTTTTTAAAATGTGGGGGTCCCAAGACCTAATCATGTCTTGGAACCCTAAATATATGTATGTTAAAATTCCCAGATGCTTGCAATTGTATTAAGGCACTTTTTCCTCAAATAAGATAGTTGGTGGACATGAAAGGGTCTAAAAACCTAATCAAGTTATATGACCTAATTAATAAGGGTTTAGGGGCTCCAAGTCCCATCAACCTATTCAGGGCAAAGGAATGCATGTAGGGGGACAATCCTTGACCTAATCAAGCATTACGCCCATAATTAACACTGCCAATACTAATAATAAAATGCCATTGATCTAGTTGAATAAAAACCTTTGATCAATACTGTTACCACCCCTCACCAACCACTTTAGACATAATCATGAGAGTTTATATGGTTAGCAAAGGATTACCACATTCACCCTTCCCTAGACCTATTTGAGATTTAAATCTAATTAGGTCTATGGGAGATAAAGGATACAAACTTAGACCCAACCAAAAGAAAAAGTCTAGTTACAAGTGGAAGATGGAAAACTTGGCCCTAAAGACCTAATCAGGGGTTGAAATCTTGATTAGGTATGTAAATTAGAATTTTTCAAAAAAAAACCTATAATAGACATGTATGGGAAATAACACAAGTTTATCTTGAATTTACTAAGATCTTATAATTATGATAAGTATGTCAAGAATGTTTCTAGTGATCAAATGTAAAATATGAAAATTAATCACATGAGTTTGGTTGTCTCAATGTTTAGGGAGACCAAATAGAATGTAAATTGAAAATACCCATAGTAGAGGCCAAGGAGATATAAGAAAGATAGACTTTAAATGAAATTTGGGAGGTCAAAACTTTTCCTTAATGCTAAGTTCTTTATATGAAGTTTTTTCATATGGGCATGGTCTATTTAATGATGATGGTTATGGGACCTAGTTTATCATGTAAATTGAGATAGAATACCAAATAAATTTAAGAGTGATAAGACCAATGAACCATACATAAAAATAAGAGTTAGGTATTAAGTTGAAAGAAGTTCCCTAATTTAGGAAGAATTAAGGCATGTTATGCAAGTAACAATAAATGGTGAAACTTCTGAAAAACAATCCTAAGTATTTTAGAATGATAGAAATGTGTATATGAACCCAAATTATTTGGATGAGAATATACATGGAACATGAACTTATTTGAGAGATGAGAAGATTGGAATGGCTAATAGACCAAATTTGACATTATCAATGACCTGCTATGTACAAATGAGATAATTATTGCTTCGTATAACTATAAGGACTAACTACTATGATTATAACCATTAGGCTAGTGAATTATACCTTTAGAATGATTTTATATATATTTATTAGCTACTAGATAGGCATATATATCCCTAATAGATTTGTCTTTGATCCCACTCTAGGTCTTACTCTACTACTGGCTGGGTATCCATAGCCTCAATAGAGGTTGCTTGAATCACCTAGAGTTGAGTCTTTTAGAAATTGATTTTCATTTTATTTTTATCTTTTATTTTTTATTTTAATTTATTCTTAATAACTCAATTCTAATTTTGGGAACACCATGGAAAGCGAAAGGTAGAAATTTAGATTTTTCACCTTAGATCTTCACCAACATAGGTTCATTTAGGCAAACCCACAACTATTTAATATGTGTTTTTTATTCATGGTTTTGAGAGAATATATTTACTGATGATAATTTATCCAAATGTATCCAAAAATAAACCAAATAATAACACACATTATAGATTAAGGATTCCAAACAAACATTAATTAGAATCTAATACTACAAACTACTCAGAGTATTTATGCAACAAAATTCCATTCTTGTTACTAACCTAAAATAAATGCATTATTCATTATTTGACTAATAAGAGGAACATATAGGAAAAAATAGACATTCTATACCAATAAGAAATAAACAATGAGGCTAGACTAATGAGGAAAATCAAGGAAAGCAGGAAAATTAACCTACACTAATAACAAAAGTAGTAAAAGAAAGTAATAAATTAGAAATAAGTTATTTACAAGACCCTAAAAAGATAATTCAAGCCCATAAGAAGTGTTTTAATAATTTATCATTGAAATTTTATGGGATGTCCTCACCAATTAGACACCTTAGGCAAAATGCATTCGCACCCAATCAAAGATTTTATAGGGACCCAACCACATGGCATTGAACATGGGATGTTATCCCTTTTTCTTATGATCCTTATCCTAAAAAAATACTAGATCAAAGATCTAAATGGATTTCACTTTACTTTAGTTTTCAAACCAATGTTTAATGACTCTTTGGTTCTTGTTAAAGTATAACAGGGATGCATCACATTTTTATTCATGTTGTATCAAATCTAATAAGCAATCTTATATCTTGTTGTCAGTTTATATGTAGTCTATCATGAACTATGAGGTGGACATTATTAAATTCATAGTGAGGATATGATCTTAAACATAAAAAACATGGTAAAGTGACATGCCTAGGGAATATTTAACTCTAGTCTTATCACACTATAGTGTAAATTTTAAAACTTTATGCTGGTACCTAGGGTAATTTTCCAAGATTTTCTCAGTTACATCTAGAAAATTATTATTCATTGATTTAACTACCACATTAACTTATAGATAATAATTAGATGAGAAATTGAGGATTACTTGATTATCATATTCCCATTCAATAAATTTTAATTAGGATAAAGCATGACCATTATCACATACTAGATTGGATGGCATCCTAATGTTGGTGATGATATACTCCTCAAAGAAGTTAATTATCATGTTAGGTGTGAAATTATTGAATTATGGATCTTAGAACCAATGGGTAAATTATTTTTATATTTTAATAATGAAATTATTTCCTATAGATTAATTATCATTGATATCTCCCACAAAGTCTAATCCCCATTTGTAAAATGGTTGGACCTTAATAACTGGTTTTAATGGCATTACAGGGGTATATTCTCTATGCATAAAAACTTGGAATATATGGTAGATTATGATGTGGGAATGAACATATTTTAAAACATGTGCTCATCAATAACCTACTCCAAGTATCCAGTAGGTTGTATCACTCCATGAACTATGACCAATTTCATATTTCCCATTGAAATCCTTGAGTACTTTAATTGCTTATTATTTATTTAGGCATCTTAAAAATATACATTCATGGTTATTTATGTATAGTATGCTTGATTTTATCATTAAAATAATACTCTTTAGGCATAATTTTATTATTTGAGTGGAGTTCAGGTGGTTTGGACACTCATTACTTAATAAATAATAGATTATGTCCTGATACTACTAGTAATCTATCTATGGATATACTTTAGATATTGATTTACACATTCCTTGACCTCTTGATATATTAATTTATTGGATTTATAAGTTAAATTATTAGATAATGGTCATCCACTTACACCACCATTCACCTAAATCATTCTACATTAACATTGATTTTACTACTAGATCATGCACAATTGTAAACACTTTGTTGTGTAGGATGTAATGCATAAACTTCTTAACTATTTTCATCAAGGAAAAATATTTTCTATCAATTTTTTAATACCTTAGTTCAACATTTATGAGTGGAGAGATCATTAATGAGACATGTCTCTCATCACTAGCCTCTTTTATTTGTGTTAGGATAGTGGCACTTGAATGTTGTAATGTAAATGAATAAATGTAAAAAAGTTGTGTATAGTCAAGAATTATTAGAACCATAATGTTTACATTTGATTTACTAATTTTAGAATAATATGATTGTGCCTCAACTATATATTAAATCTTATCATCCTTATTTATTATGTTGTTCAAAGTCTAGACTATCTCTATAAAGCCTAAAATAAAAATTCCTCCTCAAATTACTTTTACCTAAGAATGACTTCAAATTTTTATACTAGTAGGTAATGGTATATTTAGAATTAAATATACTATTTTAGGTCTATATAAGTAATTTTTTTAGAGATAATGCGACCCATAAAATTTCCTTCAGTCACCCTAAATATACACTTCTATAGATCTAAGGAGATGCCATTCTCTCTAAACCTCTATAACACCATTATCAAGTTCTTCATGTGGTATTCTTAGTTCTTGTAAAATATATTTAAGTCATCCATGAAGATGAAAATGTATTTATTAATTATATCCTCAAATGAAATATCCATGGTAATTTTTAGGGTATCACCAATAATGACTAGGATGAAGAGAATCCTTTTATATGCAAATGCACCCATTTTATTATAAATGTTGTATGTACATTTTGTCTTCATAATTGACCATTACCTAATAGTATCATTAATACCAATATATAAATGACATAATTTGAGATCCATTAACTATTTTTAAGACTTCATGTAGTGAAGGGAATGGGTAGTTATCTTTCTCTAAAGGTTTATTCAAGTTAAATACTTCCACATAAAGCCATATCTCTTCACTCATTTTTAGAACTAACACTAGATTATCCACCCATGTGGAGTGCTTAACAGGAAAGATGATCCTAGATGAAATCAATTATTATACTTATTTGAATATCAAAGGCTCTTAAAATGTATTAATAAGCCTTTGTATTTGATGGAATAGTTTGAATCCCAGCTTGAGAGGGATAGAATGTGTGAGAATTGAATTATTAAATACTTTTAGGTCCTCATATATCTAAGATATAACATCCTTGAAGTCCATTAGGGTTTGAAAAATCCATTGTTTATAATTTTGAGTGAAATTTTCACCTAAAAACACAATTTTGGATTCATTGGCATCACCTAGATTACAATGTTCATGTAGCATACCTCTGGCATGAACTATTTTATCTTTCTCATCTTGATAATCCATATCAAATAGCCTCTATAATGAGACCATACCATTTAGTATAATATATTTTTTCAAATTAATTTCCCGTTATTAATCCATTTCAAACCCTTTTATGTTATCTTCATCCATAATTTAAATTTCAAATACATTTGTGTTTGTGATGAAGATGATCATATGTTGTTCATCATTGAATTTTTGGAAGTTCCTGACATTATTAGGAGTAGAAGTAGATACTAAGTCCAATAAAATATATTTATTTTGGATTGAAAAATTATTTATATGGTTCTTTCAATAATTACCAATGTATATGTCATATGATTTATACTATGAGGTACTATTTAAATATTGAATACATCAGAATAGTTTATTAAATTCCATACTTAGATGTGATACTTGGAAAAATATTTTTCATGACAATATTAATGGATTCTGACTTATTTCACCACCAATTTTAAATCATAGAGGTCCTTTAGGCTCTTCACTTTATTCATTATAGTAAACTAGAGGCCATGAACTAAAAATTCATATTCAACCACAATGTTTGTGCATGCAAATTATAGGTGAAATGTGGCTAAATATGACTTCCCTCTTGGGTTGATGAGTTCAACTATGGCACCACACCCACTTTCAGACTTAGAGCCATCAAATTTTAAGGTCCATAAGTGAATTTCATCTATATACATTAGACTCTAAAATACGTGTGTTATTTTAACATTTCCCTCTTTATTCACTTTATCACTCTATAATGAGCATACACTTTTTTATTCTACTAGGAATGACCTTCTAGTTTGGTATTTATTAGTAGATTTAGATATTGATCTATTAAAAATAGTATTATTTCCATCATAGGAGTTTATAACATCATTCTATTTATTGTTCTCCTCAAATCCTAGCTTTTATTAAATGAATAACATATGAATTAATATATTTCCATAATATTGTACTTATTTGTCAAGTGTGCACATGCCAAATTCTAATTCTTCATACAAATTTTCATTTTTCTTGTTGTACTTTGTGATCATGTGAGTCATTTGTGGTTATCTATCAATTTAGATTTGATTAGGTAGGCCATGCCATGTAAGCCACATATGGGTGAAATCAATTTCCATGTATCCATTCAACATCCTTAACCAATATCTGATAAGAAGCATACCATAGGAAATAAGTATGTCAACTACATGAATATCAATAAATTGCTACACTCATGGATCAAAAGATAGTTAAATATGGATATGATATAGTTCACCAACCACCATAAAGTCTAAATTGTCACTCTACAAAATTTTTCTATTTGACTTTACAGGGGTCAAACCCAATCTTGGATAGACAAAATAAGGCATCACATTACCAAAATCACCTAAATCCACTAAATAATTTTGAAAAGTCTTACAAAAAATTTGGATTATTAGTAAGAAAGGAGGATTTTCAGTATTTTCCTTGTAAATTGCAATGTGAGCATTTGTAATGATATTAGTTTCCTTTCCTTTAGGAATAGATAATTATTTTAATAATAGATATTCATGGTTATAAAATTGGATCAAATATAACATAGTTATGTTAGCCTTAGTTTTATTAAGGTCGTCTACAATACTGTATCCCCATTTATTTTATTTCAATGGTTTGTCAGTTTATGGGGGTGTAGAGTTGTTCTTTAGTTTATAAGATGAGGTAGGCCCTTTATGTAGAAAAACATTGCTACTTGAGTTCTCATGAGGTGAAACTCTAGTGTTTTTTAAAGGATTGGATGTGGTCAAAGGATTTTTAATTTACTTCTCAAATTTTCCTCCCTAAAATTGTTTAGATTCATGGACTTCATCCAAGTTGTCCTTAGGATCATTACCACTCTCAAATGGAAACTTATAAGTTTATAAGACTAGAGTTATAATTGGATTTGATCTACCTTGGTTTAAAACATTATCAAGTGTAGGCACTATCTTGAGGTTTTCCGTCTCCTTTTAGAATTAGTTTGAGGGAAGTATGAAATTGACATAATCAAATTCATTATGGTCATCTATGTTATGCATCCTAAACCAGGTGGGCAAATATAAATAAACTAGGTTCACTAAGTTTGAATCATCATTATTATTATTATTATTGTTGTTGTTGTTGTTGTTGTTGTTGTTGTTGTTGTTGTTGTTGTTGTTGTTGTTGTTGTTGTTGTTGTTATTATTATTATTATTATTATTATTATTATTATTATTATTATTATTATTATTATTATTATTACTATTATTATTATTATTATTATTGTCAAGAGGACTAGGTACACCTCCATTGATGGGCCTCCTATTCTATTATCTATTAGTTATATGAAAGTTGAAGTTTCTATTTTGAGTAGGGTTATTCATGGATTAGTTTTTGTTTTGAGGCACTTGTCTCCATAAATTTACCATGTCATTTGTTAACTATTCAACCATTTGATATAAATTTGTTACTTTTGGGTTCATATCAACATTATGTTGATTTCACATTTGTGGTGGTGGACTAACCATAGGTGTAACAATTAGAAATGCAAGGATAATAATATGTGTTTCATTATGGGTGTTATTAGTAGGGGTTTTATTGTTTATAAATGGAGGTATAGCCTATTGGTTGATGTTAACGAAAACATAACCACTATTGTTAGGAATAGAAGCAATGTTTTTATATGAAACATAAATAAATTGTTGATTGATTACCTCTGGCAATGTACGATTTGGAGGCATTAAAGGCTAATTATTAGGTGAAAATATAGTGTGATTATAGGGAAAATAAATCATTTTATAACTATTTATTTATGCTAACAAATTATTTTGATAAATAAATTGATTTATAAGTATATGATTTAAAGGATTAGGACTATACACTAGATTTTGATTTGGGTACATATATCCTAGAATAGGGTTCATCAATGGTGCATTTTGTGTAAGATCTTGATTGATCATAGGAATATAATTATAGGCACTTGGTTGTACCAATAATGTAAAGGAACAACACCATATCATTGTGTCACCATTATTTATTCAATATTCATGACTATGTTGTAGGCCAAAGATAAATACATAAGTTATGTCATAGTTATTTTTAAAAACATGGATGTCAAATGGGTCCAATTCTCTTATGTAAGTTTGAATAGGAGGACCTTATACCATAATATATGGGTATTTTATCACTTTTTATAAGTTATGTAAATGTGAATTAAAGAGACTCATTGGTTCATTTGGTTCCCTATGATCATAATCAAAGTGATGATATAGGAAAACCTAATCAATAGACAACCTAAAGTGATTGACAAGCACTGTTTCTATAGTATCTTAAGAAGTAATAGATCCATTTGGAAATATAAGGTACCAAGTGTAGGTAGCCTCTCCTAAGTAATAATAAAACAAGTTAGAATCTACATCCTCATGTTGGACTTGAGTTTAGAGAAGGGCATATTTAAGTGCATGAATATGTTCTTTAGTAATTTGAATCCCACTGAGTATTCATTTAAAATAAAATTTATTGGGATTATTTGGAAAATCATGATCAAGCCCTTAAATTTTCATATGGAAACCACCTCCACCAATCCAAAAAATATTATCAATTTTTGGGTTTTGAGGGAGAGCAAAAATATTAACAAATGGAACTACAATAGTTGTAAGAGAATGACTAGTGTAATGGACTTGCCTAGTTTTCTTATTTTCCTTTATTTCCTCTAGGATTTATATGTTTGGTAATTTCCATTATTTGATATTTAATCAGAAAAAACTATGATCTAGTGATTATTATTTTAGTTTCTAGTGTTACTTTCTAAGTAATTGAGCATGGAATTTTTTTCTAAAATCTTTTAGTTTTTCACTAAAATTTTCAGTTTTAAGTTTGTTGATTTAGACCCTTCTCCTAACATGAATATTTTGATAGGTTGTTTAGCACACAAACTTAGGATTAATGGGAACCATACAACCTCTCCTTAAAAAAATATCAAAATATCTCCAAATTCTATATCTACTAGGTCTTGGAAAACTATATCTCAGTTAGTTGGTTGTTGTAAACTATTCCATATAAGGGGCCTATTATTGGTTCTAAAAGTTTTAATAGTTTTTCAATAATTAAAAAAATTAGAGGAATTTTTTATTTTTATTTTGTTTTTTAGGGTTTTTAATGGATATTTAAGTGACACCATATGCATTAATTTTCTCAATAGATAATAGGATTATAAAAAATGAAACAAATAAACTTGCATTTTAAATTTTCCCATATAAATAAAAATTAGTTTTAGTGAAGGTTTTGATTTAACATCACAAAAAATAAATTAAGTGTGTTCATTCCATTATATTTAAGGATTCAAAAATGCCAAAATAAATAATGGATAAATTAATAGCAATCAAGATAAGCTTGAAAATAGATTACATTTAAGACTTACCTATGTGATGAAAATCAAAATTTAAAGTGTTTTCTAATAACAAGAATATGTATGATTTGTATGAGCATAAATTAAATTATATTTAAATTAAAAAATAGATTTGAAATAAAGGATAAGATCTTGAAATCAAGATAATAATAATAATAATAATAATAATAATAATAATAATAATAATAATAATAATAATAATAATAATAATAATAATAATAATAATAATAATAATAATAATAATAATAATAATAATAATAATAATAATAATAGATTACATTCAAAACCTAGATATAATCATTTGTTAAAAGAATAATAAAAGAGAGGGTAAGAGGAAAGAAAAATCTTATGATATTGGAGACAAATTTGTCCACTTGATGTAAATAATATATAAAACCAATACTTGGCCTAGGCAATATTCAAATAACCAAGTAAAAATAAGGTACAAGAATATGAGGAAAGAAAAAATTGAAAGAGAAACACAAATCCACCATATTGCATGCATAGGAAATGATAATATTCTTCCACAATTTCAATTAAAATGCATATATCTATTTGAGTAACACAAAAATATAATTATTTAAAATCTATATGAGCTCAATGTTTTCCATCATAACAACAAGATAAGAAAATAGGAGAGAAAAATTACACTAAAAATTCATTAAAGATGGATGACTCTAAATGTTATAGAGAAAAAAAAAACCAACCCTTGGAATAACTCCAATGTGCCAATATATATAAAAAAAGAGATCCATGGGGAAATGAATTTCCTATGAAAGGTAGTTGGGCATAATTAATGCTTCCAACAACCCACTGTCCACTATATGCCATGCCACTTCCCTTCTGTTCAATTTTCAAGCCTGTAAAAAGATAAAAATATATTAAATTTTGGCAAATTAAAGCTCCCAAACTAAATAGTTAACTTTAAAAGTGTACAATTTTTTAATGGCTCAAATGGTTTTAAAAATTGACACTTGAGGTGAAAATTATGTTAGAAAAAACCAATTAAGATCTAAAATGGCCCTCCTAGACCTATTTAGGTTTTTTGGGCATTCTAGGCAATATAAAATGTACTTTTTGAATTTTTAAATTTTCAAGACGTAATTGGAATTTGAAAGTTTGAATAGTTCCTAACTAAAGATTTTAAATGTTTTATATGTAATTAAATTTATGATATTTGGGTAGGTAAGGATTTTGGTGGATTTTTTTAAATGTGTGGGTCTCAGGACATAATTAGGTCTTGGACCCCCAAAATAACACTATGTTCAAACGCTCATAGGATGAAATTGTATTCAAGGAAATTTACATAGATGAAACATTAGGTTTACATGGAAGGGACTAAAAACCTAATAGAGGTATGTGACTCAATCAAAAATGGGTTTGGGGGTTCAAAGTCTCATTGAACTAGTTAGGTCTTGGGCCTCAATTAAAAAATAAAGGCATAAAGGGGAGATAATACCTGACCTAATCACATATTGCTCCCTTGATTAACATTATTGTTGATAACAATAAAATACCACTAGCTAAGTCAGATAAAACATAAGATCAACACTGAGATCACCCCTTAACAACCACCTTAGACATAGTCTCAAGAATTTCTTCTATTATTAAAAGATTATGAAATATATCCCTCTATAGACCTATTTGGGTTTTATAAGCTCGATTAGATATATAGGAGATAAAGATAAAAATCTAAACCAAGCTAGAAAAAAAGGTTCATTTACATATCAAAAATGGAAAAGTAGACCCTAAAGACCTAATCCTAAGTTGAAATTGTGATTAGATATACAAACTTGAAATTTTCAAGCATAACCTATAGTATATGTGTTTATGAAATGAGACAAGTTTTTCTTAGATTTAACAAGATCTAGTAAGTACAATATATATGTCAAGAATGTGTCTAGAGACCAAGTGTAAAATATGAAAATTACTTGAAAAGGATTAGTCATCTTAATGGGATACATTTTGAAAGCCTAATCAACATTAAAATTGTAAAAACCTCTCATAAAGGATAATCATAGTTAATAAAACCAAACTTAAAATGTTAATTTGTAGCTCAAGTCTCTATATTCACACAAATTTCTTTATATAAAGTTTTATTGTATGAATGTGATCTATCTAGTGATGATAGTTGTGAGACCCAATTTTATAAGTAAACTAAGATGACATACCAAATCAATTTAAGAGTGATGATACCATAACAATGTGAATTTAAACATGAGTGAAACAAAAATCAAAAATTCGATCCCTGATTTAATAAAAATTAGGGTCTATTATGTAAGCAACAACAAGGCGGACATAGATAAAATCCATTTGAGAGGTCTGAAGCCACATTAAAATACAATTTTATTCCACTAGCTACAATCCATGCCCTATATCACATCTATGTGACTATAAAATAAGAAGGTGTATACCCATAAGTTATTTTGTGCATGTGTAACAAAACTACATCAACACTACCACTTAAAAATATTCGTTCATGCTACTTTAATGAAGTAGTATACATTAATAACTATAGGTATATTATTATGGGTGAATATCATCAAAATATATAACTTCTCTTTAAGTTTGACAAGACTTGATAGTGAGACTTAATTTATTGTGGAGATGATGCACATTATATTAGAAATCTTTATGGTTTCACATCAAAACACAACACAATATCATCCACAAATATAATGTTGTAGTAGTCGATGAATTTAATAATATTATAGTAATATACGCTTTAAGATATATGATATTAGGCATAAAAATTTGGTAAACTAATTTTAGTTGTGCTATGGGCCTATATGAGAACATACAAACAACTGAGCAAGTATACATCATATTAGTTGATATGTGGGATAGAGGACACATTCCATGTGGATTTATTGATTCCTTCATAGAAAATTTTATGTGCTAGAGGACTAGAAGACCACTTCATTTAACATGAGACTACTGGATTTGATGAAGCTAGATGATATAAAGCTATTGGAAAAATGGATCCAAGGGTTATTATAAAACCTATAAGTAAGGTTTGTCATGAAAAAACCATTAAAAAAAAATGTTCATTAGTGTAAATCATTTTTTTTACAACTCCATATATATATATAAAACTCTAGGTATGCTCTATATTATAGGTTTTGGTCCATATATTATTCATTGAATTTAAAAAACTAGAACATGAAAGGTTCATAGGTTGGATGGTGAATTAATTTAATTAAATTTAATTTGAAGTAAGCCCAAGCCCTACTATGAATGACCACACATGATGTGGAATGGATAAGGCCATTTGAAATTTGAACATGTGACACAATAATGTCTTTTATTTTATGTATTTTTTTCATTAATATGTTTGTATAGTATGTATAAGTGTAGATTATCTTTTAAGTCTATTTGGGTGAGTCGCGTGAGGGGTATTTTGAGATCCTTATGCTAGAATTATATGTATTTTAAAGAGGTGTAATCATTAATAGTGGATATTTATATATAAGTGGGATCATGACTTTTTGAAAATAATAAAGAGGTGTATAACCAAGGAAAATGACAAGAAGGTGATACAAAAGATGAATTGGCATATATTGGTTGTGGGGGAAAGATAAATTTAGATTACTTGGAAGATGGTTTTTTGAATATTTATGTAATAATGAAAGTAAAAATGAACATGGGGTATGTTTCATAAGGGAAGTATAATGAAAAATATGATGATCACATTAGTTTTCACACATAAGAGTGGGTTGATGTAAGATCTGTAGGATTATATCTACATAAAAAATTAAAATATTCCAAGGAGGACACATAATTTTTTTGTGAAATGGTCATTTAAAAAAAACCCATTAGATGATTAAAAAATGAATAATTTATGGGTAGGTAGAAGAATTAAAGTGATTAAGTTTATGAAAGTAAGGGGATAAACTTCGAGATTCATTTTTTAAATTTTAAATTCAAAGAGCTATAGTGTTAATGTGTAGAAAATAAACTTAGAGCATCTAATAATATCTAGTTTGAAAGGTGATTTGGGCATTTTAAGAGAGATATAACATCATTGGAGGAATGCAAAATAATGTTGAGTATATGAGAGTGAAATTTTAGAGTTGGTCATGAATAATATTAGTGAAGGAATACTATTTTTAAAATGTGAATAGTTAAGAAATAAAAACAATGGTAACAAAGAAGACAATGCCAATGGTGACACTATAATATAAGAATGGAATTAAGTCTACTCATTAGTCAAAAAATCATAAGCTAAGAAAGAAAAAGATTTTGAAAAATATAATACCCCATCCATGGCTTATAAAAAATAATCCAATATTAAATTGATAAATAATATTAAGGAGTTTGATGCTCCATATATGAAAATTATCGAAGAGGTGCACATAGGTGAAGATATATCCACCAATATTGGGAACTATGTAATTCAAGATTTTATTCATAGGAAGGAATAAATTGAGAATGAAATAAATCTATAATTAATGCCTAAAATATTTAATATTATTGTTATTATATATCCCACTTATAAGAATATGGATACACTACATATGATAGTTTTCCTATCTAAGGGATCCAAATGAGTTAATGTAGTGGGTATTTTTGAGAATATAAAATGGAAGGAGGTACTTCATTATATTAAATATGAATATATCATCAACAAAAATTAGTCAAATTACTATCCCAAATAAAAAAGGGATGATTTGTGCATGAATTTATGGATATTAACAACATTGATATGGTACAAATGGAGTTCAATGACAATTTTGCTTTGCCAACATGGGTGGTTGTAAATATAATTAGTTTAAATATAACCATGGTTAAGTAATGGGGATATGATTTTAAGCCTATTATATATGTGCTTTACTTAATAGATAATAATGGTGTAAAAATAATATTTTCTAAATACATAGCCAACAAGATCAACTAGTTCATTAAGGAGTTACATATTGTAGGAGGAATATTTGGGTGGGGAATGTACCTGAATATGATGTTGTTAGAGGACAAAAACATCATAGAGAGTTATCAATCTGAGAAACCATAGGATAAGAAGTAATGTGTATAAAATTATGTTGCACACAAGTGTGCATATTATATGATCAAAACCTACAAGTTGTAAATATTGAAGTGGGTAAATATGTGAACTAAGAATTCAATTATAATAATTGAGTGAAAAATATGATATTTTAAGCATATGAAGATTATCCCACTTTTTTGTGAAAAATTACACAATGATAATTCTGATGAAGAAAGAGGGAAAATATTTATCATGGATGAGGTTGGTATATGTAATGTATACACACTACATGGAGAGATACAATGGAATCTCATGGGAAATATTTAAATTTAAAAAAACTTCATTATAGTGGGGAATAAGGTGATTTATGAAAATGAAGACTCAATTTGGAGTTAAAACCTACATAATAATTATGATGAACAATTAAAATGTTCATTAACAGATGTGCAAAAAGTAATGGTGGAAGAAATGGGGGTCTTGAATTGCCATTTTTTTCTTCAGAAAATAGAAATAACTAAACTTAGAGATACTATTAGAGACACTTGGACAAGGAATTTTATGATAACATAAAGAGACAACTAATGGAATTTTGAATCTAGTTTATAGTTATTTTTTTAATACATAGATGGGAAAAATATGTAGAATTGAAGGATTTATGATAATGACAAGAAGTTTTGTGAAAACAATAATTGAACTACATATTTACAAACACACAATTTTGGAGTAAATGAATCAATTTATCTATGAAATTGCATATAGGGATATAAAAAATGTTGAATATTTTTTAGAATTTTTTAATTAATTTTTAAATAAATTTTACAAGTCAACAAAACTTGAAAACATAAACTACAAGTCTACATAACTTTTTTTGAACTTAAATGAATATATATATATATATATATATATATATATATATATATATATATATATATATATATATATATATATATATATATATATATATATATATATATATATATATATTTTTGAAATATAGCCAATGATGTGTTTATTATTGAGATAAAAGTTTTACAAAAAGCTGATCAATAATAAAAAATTTATTAAAATAGATATAATGATATATGCATGAACCATAATGAGGTATATTACATATAACTTAAGTGATAATTAACATCAATGGTCTAACATTAATAAAATATATATTTAGAAATGAGGTTCTCCCATATATAAGATCATATCATTTTTGTTAAAAATAATAAATTTTCCTATTTAAATGTATTATAAAGGAAAATAAATATAAATTTAGAGAAATTATCCTTGGTTGGGATATGATAGGTTTTTTTACTAGACATGAATCCTCCAAGCCTAAAATCAACTCTATTTTAGAGATGCATGAACTTCAATTTTGAAGCTAAAAAAATACGTACACAATTTATAAAGTGTGCAAACCATTTTTCAAGGACATAAAACATTAAAATAGTATTTTGGAAAGATAAGTAATGCTAGAGCATATACTGAGTAGGACAACATATAGAGGTTGATTTCTTAGTCTAAAAAGTATAGCCTTGAAACAGAATATAACTTTAATTAAATCCATAGGAATAAGAAGGGTGCATAACATATGTCTTCATGGACCTCTATAACAAAACTCTATGAACCTTTTCTTTATAGGTATACTCTCATGAAAAGATAAGGTCTCAGTTTAAGAAAAAACAAATTTGACTGAGAATTTTTGGTATGACAACACAAGGGTCATAGTTAATATAAATGATGATTTTAAAATAACAAATAAGTGTGAAATAATTCTTAGACATGGAAAAAAAAAAATTATAATAATTTCCTTTAAAATTTTAATGGACAATTGGTGATTAGCCAAAGTTCATTTGAGATGTGCAAGCCTTTCTATATAAGATAAATCAAACACAAACTACTTGTTGTTTTAGGACCCATGTTGAATTTACTATGAATTTTTATATTTTATATCATATACATTGTAATTTACATACTAAAAATATTGTGCAAGAATGTATGGTTGATTATCCACTTAAACATTAAGAGAGTTAACCCTAAGTCTTTTATGTTGAAGATGTGAGGGGAAGCTATTTTTCCTAAGAATATGTAGATAGAATGTGTAATAATTTTGGTTTTTTTCACATTTTTTCAAATTCATACATGAGGAAATTTAAACATATATTTGGAAAGCTACTAGTGTATTTAAAGAAGTAAAAATATATAGAGTGTGCATTAATATATGTGAAAGAGTCATCAAGATGTGAGTTGGTTATGACCCAATTATCTATATATGATTTCATGGTTGAATTCAATAAAAATATTATTTTACAATAGTCAAGACACATACACCAATAAATATGGTTATATGGTAAATTTAATTTATCAAAAAACAAATTTTCACTAGGGATTGTTATTTTAGTTGTGGAATTTTCTTTAAAATACACACTACAACTAGAAAACGAGGTTCAATCCTAATATTATAACTAAATTAAGTTCGAATTTTATTGTATATTACATATATAGATTCAAATAATATAATAGACGGTAATATAGATATTTATGGAGTAAATATTTTATATGAGCAATGATATATTACATTATCGAGAGTTTATCTAAGGTTTTATGAGATATTCTATGGAAATATGGATGTAGTAGAAATCATATTCAATACACACTACACTTCATAAAAAATGTGTAGAATAGTTTAATAATTATGTAATTTTGTATTGGATGATAAATATTTGTATTAAGAGTGGGGTATAATATTTTTAATGTTTATTTGAGGCTAAACATGGAAAAGGGGAACATGATAGTGAAAGTACATGTAAAAAGAGCGATTAAAATAGAAGTAAAAGGATGGTGATAATTTTATTGATGTTTAAAATATTTTGGTTTGGTGTAATGCAAAAAATTATCATGGATTATATTAAAAAATCATGTTTGAAGATTATTTTATTTAATGGATGAAGAAAACTAGGAAATGTATGAATATTGCAATATATTAACAAGATTGAGTGTTTTTCACTCATTCTAAATCTTACATTATAGTTTATGGACTATTTATAATAGGGACATGGAATGATTTTTTTTGGTTATATATAATTTAATTTTAATGAATCTAAGTCATAAGAATGGATTGAATAATAGTGTTGTAGGCCCTTGAAGCCTATGGAAAAAAGCCATTCATTACAATCACCATGGGATCAATAAATAGCATAAATAGTGGACTTTAACCAAATCCAACGTCTTGTGCAACCATGTAATAGTTATTTATAATATAAATGTATCTTAAAAAATTAGTGATATTTTACATTTTTCATATTTATCCTTAAAATTTGATTATAACTTACATGCAGGACACCTCTTCACAGTAATTGCACTTGAAAAAAATGATGAGTGAAAAGACTATATTTGTGTATAAAAATATATAAATTAACCACAATTTTCATGTATGGAGAAAACCTAGTTTAGGGTATCAATTTTGTGTTAGTTACAAGATCCTCGGTTTGAAGATAGTTTCATTAAAAATTAAATCTATGATTGTTGAAAACTTGGAATAGAATATGGACATACTTCACTATTAGCATTTGGTTAATTAAAAAATATTCAATTTTTAAAATTACATACAAATACTCACAAAATAATATTTAAGAAAATTTCATGAATGTTAGCATGAAGTAATTCTTGAAACACTTAAAATAGAGTTAATCCTAAATCTTTGTTAGACCGAATTGATAAGGTTAATATTTAGTGTAAGTTACAATTTGCATTAGTAAGGTTAGTATTTTATTTAGTTTATTTAATCTAGAATTTTCTTTTTATTATGTATTTTTTTTAATTTGAAATCATTATTTACATTTTTACATTGGTTAGTGGTACCAAATGAACTTCCACCATCACATGGTTAGTGTCATGAATAGATAAGATTATATTCTTGAAAAAAGATAATATTAGAAATAATAAATTTTATGGTTAAATAAATTGTATGGCATAGATATAGGATTCCCACATGAAACCATAGTAAATTATAGTGCATTTATACCCATGTTGTGTGTAATTGATGCACAAAATTCACACTATTTCCCCCCTTATTAATGATGAGTTTATCCTAAGGGATGCATATGGATACATGGAATTTTTGAGTGTATGGTGGATGAATAGTATATGAATGTTAATTTTGAATTTAGATGTTAGTAAATAAACATCCTAAATGTTTAATTAAATTAATGTTGAATTAAAACAAGCTATAAATAATATAAAACATGATAAAACACATTAGATAAGATATATGCGGAAACCTTGCTAAACAAGCAAGGGGAACACCATGGGGAAAAGGTAGCATCCAAAATTCATATTAATCAACAAATATCTCTCTATATATCTCCTCTTAGAAACTCCTTTCCAGTGCTTACAAGCACTTAGGGGAACCAAGCTTACAACCAAGCCTTACAGTCTCCAATTGTGATCATAAGAATCCAATATGGGAGGTTAGTAATATGTTAGCTCAAGTAATACATATGAAATAAAAATACAATAACACTTACACTCCAATCCTAGAACATAGGGGGAGATTAGTAACAAAATATAAATGAAAATCACAACTAAAACATAAAAGACAAAAGATCCTTTACGTTCCTTGGGAGCTCAAAATGCTTTGTGGAGTGGCTTTCTCAGCTTGTGCATCAAAGAATCTTTAGAAAATAAATATTATTGGCTCCTTATCTCCTTAGAACCATTTTATTTGATGTGGTTTTATGTGGCTTGGCTCAATATTTTTGAATTGTAACCCTACATACAAGGTAATTTTGGCATTATAACACTAAATAAATGGATTGTTTCTCTCCAAATTTGTGTTATGAATTTCACTTATTAGAGCTTAAAATTTAAGAGACATGGAATTTTATTTATAGATTAAGTATTTAACTCTCACCTAAGGTGAGTTAGGGTTGAGTTAAGGCTTGGAATGGTTTCAAACCTAGCCTAGGTGAGTCAAATGTAACCCCAGTAGAATTACTAGTTGTCAAGTAATTATGATTTTTAATGAATAGGAATGGGTCTCCAAAATAAATATTTTAGGATATTTTCAAAGAGGTTGACAACTCACAAAGTCAATGATGAAAGGTTACGATTTTTTTTTTTGAATTTTCTTTTTTAGATATTCATTAATTTCAAATGTATAATTCAACTAGGCATTTAATTTCATTTATCTTGTTAATTAATTATTATTAGCCATTTAGCATTTCCAAGATTTGATTTGAGTGTGCAAGTTCCCAACTTAATAGGTTCATAGGAAAAATTGACTATTGTGATGTCACAAGATGATTAGGGATGAATCCATGAGAAGTTATTATTACATATAATAGGATATCCCAATGAGGGATGCCTCGATGTAATTTTGAGATTTTATTAATGATGCACATGAAAATTTGGGATGTTCAATGATTCATAGGCTTAAGTTGTAATGGATGGTAGGATTCACTCTGAAGTTCGACCAAAGGCTAGTTGTGGCCAATTTTAGGTGTCTACAATTTTCCCCTATTTGGGAAGGCATTTCAAGCTATAGACATAATAACATCTTCTCAAAGAATGAAAAGGTCATGTACTCATTTGAATATAATGATAATGGATTAATTTTAGGTGCCCCTCAAGGAAGTGATTGACAAAGGGGTCAATGATCGATACGTCAAAAGGATGAAAAAAAGGTGGAAGAGACCAATTTACCCAATGGTGGTTATAATAAGTGTCATAATGAGGATAATAGAATAATTAAATTAACTTATGGCTGAGATTAATATAATCAATAAAATAATTAAATTCATTGATTTAAGGAGTAATGATTTTCCCAAAGTTAGTTATAATCAATAACAAAGGTTGAGACATTGATTTTCCCACAGGCGGTTATAATCAGTAGCATAGACATATACCCCAGTTAGGTCAAATGATATAAAATAATGATTTACCCATAGGTAGTTATAATAATTAAGATGAATTTGATTGAATAATGATATTTTATGATGCCCTAGTAGGGAATATTATCAAGAACAACTCAAGTATATAATCTATTACATAGATTAAAGATGAATGGGCACAAACATAGATGTGATTGTCTAATGACTAAAGAAGACACAAAAAACTAGGCATACAAGGATGCACAAAGTAATGAAAGAGATGAATATAATAATAATAATGATTTATCAATGTGAATGATTTGGTTTTACCTACCAATGTTGAGATGCTTATCCTTATTGACATTGATATAACTAGAATGGTTAATGAGTTGATTTGATCAAGGAGGGTGGGAGGATTTTCCAAGATTACCAAGGAGAAAATTATGTGGCTCTATTATATGTAAGGCTTATTGAGATAGTTTTTGTTGTAGCATGTGATGTTATTCATCATGATAACATAGCTGAAATGTGTAGAAGGACTGACTCTTGATCTGATAAACAATTGAAACTAGTGTCCCAATGATAAAAACCATGATGACAATGTTGATATTTGAATATGGATAGACTCAAGAATAATGTGCAAGGAATAATCCAATGAATACATATAAACTGAGTTGAGGCACAATTCTAAAAACAAACAAACATGCAAGTAAACAAATAAAAAACTAAGCAAACAAACACATAAAACCCCTAAATGTAAATACAATAGAAAACATCCTAATGATGGATTTTCCCCAATAGGGAAAATCAAGGATGACTGACTAGGATTAGATAGGATAATTTTTTTGTATTTTAAAATCTTTTGAATGTTTTCGGAATTTTTGATGTTTTAAACTCGTTATAGATTTACAAGACCCCACTCACAAAATAGTGAGATTATTTGGCTTAGGTTGCTCATAAAACAATGAGAGCCTATGGAAAAAAGGGACTGAGCTGACCTTAATGTGAATTTAGCATGACCTACATAGTCCCATTAGGACCTCAAGTCATAGTAGTTATACCAACACATATGTTGGTGAGAACTGACTAGGTCATAATAGGGTTATGGATTAAGGCAAATGGCTAGGCAAATGAAAAATAGTAATGTCAAGGTGATGTGGTAATACATGGTAAAAGGTGTTGTTCCTATTTTACCCATAAAAGGTTATAATTAGGAAATAATAACATAGGTCAGTGATACTAATTTGCCTATAGGTGGTTATAATTAGTAACACAAGGTGGGATATTTATTTACCCAAAGGTGATTATAATCAATGGCACTAATAAAATATAAATGAAATATAACTTGTCATATCCACTGTCACACTAATTTCATAGACTATCACTTAAACACAAAATTCTAAAAAACTACTAAAATTGGATCAAAATCCCATCACGGAAGGTTTGGGAAGAACTAAAGGAATAAAGATCAAAGATAGCTAGGTAGGGTTGCTAAAAATAGGCTTTGGTCAATAATAAAGGTATGGGAAAATGGTTTATGGTATGGTATTGTTTAGGATGATGATGTTATGATAATTAGATATAATAGTAAGAGGATTACCCCCAAGTGATAAGGTAAAATGCATGGTATGAAATAATGGCAAGTTAAATGGCAAATGGAAAAGGTAAGGTTTTTGGAATCATATGGTTTTTATCAAGGTACAGGTATGTCATATGATTCTATCTAGGTAAAAGGTTTTATTATTCCTATTGATGTGGAGATACATTCCTTAATCAGCATGTCACACAACTAGAATAATCAATCATGTAAATTTCTAGCCCACACCTGTTATAAATAACTTATCTACCAAGAACCTACTACAAATGTGGACTTCAGGAATGTTGTTATGATATTCATTGGTCATTGATTTTTTTCCTTCAAATTTCAAGACAAGGTGTCTTTGTAGACTCTACAAAGGAAAGTGTGGCTAGGGATGGTAAATACATATAAATAATGGATGATAGGTTTGATTTGGAAATGTAAAGGTGGATGATAATGGAATGTATGATGGTTGGGCAATAAATGAAGACTTAGATTTTTATGCACACACATTGTTACTGATTTTTGATTTGATATAATTTTATATGTGGTGGGATTTAAGACTTCTAAATATTCTCTTGATAGGACCACTAGATTTTTCTATTCTTTGGAACTGAGATTAGATACCATCTGATTATTTTTATATGGGAAGATATATTGATTTCATCATTGATAATGTTTTCATCAAGCCATTAAGATCTATTATGCCTAACTATTAGCTCCTTGATGAGGTTTTCAACAATGAAGTTTTCTTAATTGGCCCATAGCACCTCCAAAAAGGTTTCACTAAGGACAATTTACTATTTAATTTGATTTTCTCATAGCACCTCAGAGAAGGTTTCACTAGAAGATGTTGTGATTGAACTTTGATTTTCCCCTAGCACCTCTATAAAGGTTTCACTAGGATATTATTCTTCTTTTTCATGAACTTGGTATTATTTCCCTTGATATTATATAACTACTATGTTATCATGGATGAAATTTAACAAGGTGTGATTCTATTGGTCCCAATTGATAGTTGTGGGAGGTGGAAGGTCAATAAAATGGCTTGGTTGGTTGGTGGTAGTGGCATATGGAATGTTAATGGAATGGGAAGAGGCATCAAAATCTTCATATAAGATACTAGGAGAACTTGTGTAAAAACATAAGTAATCATCCTAAAAAATAGTGGAAGAATTAAAAATATATTCAAATTTTGATATGTAAGGCATGCATAACCAATATTGTAACAACCATGAATGTACACTGATTTTGAAGTTGAGTTTGACTCAAATGAATTTGAATCTAATGTTGAGTCTGATGTTGATTATGATTTTGATGCTAAATTTAATGTTGATTTAATAATAAAACCTAACTTTAATGTTGATTCTTTATCTGGTGTGGATGTTGCTATAATGATGTCTTTTTGAATGTTTGGTATGGGACAAGTAATGACCTGTGATGGCATGTTGGGCTCCATATAGACTAATTTGTCAAAGTGAGACTCCTCAATGATGGGAAAAAGGTCAAGAGACAACTCCTTAGAGACTAGATTGCCAAAAAGAAGATCCTTAAAAATATGCATATGGTCAAGATAATGATTTGCCCAAAGGTAGTTATAATCATTAAGAAATAACTCAACAAAGATTGTATTTTTAGAGTGAGACTCCTCAACAATGGGTAAAGGATCAAAAAGTTATTTTTCATAGGTTTAATTATCATAAACAGGTGTTCCAATAAAAAAAATCATGGATTGGTTAGTTCTCTTGGCCTTGGTTTACAATCAATTGTAAAACACTAGTTTTGAACATATCTTGGACTTCGAGTGATTGGCTTGGTTAGAGAGGTACTTATTGGCTTGCTTGTGGCTCAATGATTGGAATGTGATTTATAAATTGGGCCATGGTTTGAAATGGATGAAGAATGGTTGGTAATTGGATAATTATAGGCTTAGTAAAGGCTAATTTATGGCCTAGGAGAGTAATTGAGACATGTTGAGTTCTGATCAGACAATTTTTTTGGGAGAATGAGGTACCATACATGGAAAGGCCTAAAATGGTAATGGAAAGGCATTTCAAAGCATGGTTTATGTCATGACCCAAAAGGTGAGGTCCTAGAATGGTATTCCTTAGACATTGTGGATCTTGATTGATCACACAATCTGAAGGAGGGTTAATGGTCTAAGTGTCATAATGGATACCATGAGCGATAATAGGATGAAGATCATATGTCAACCAACCCAAATAAGGTATCATTAAATCTAACACCTGACTTTATTCACCAAATTGAGTATTATAAGGAGGATATGGATCCGTCTCGTAAACCCCTTCTTCACCATAGGGGTGTTAAACAAAGTTAATTTGTGGGGCCATTGTATCATAACATAGATTGTACATGGATTGATTATGAGTGTAATGAGACATATCCACATTAATGATTATCATTTTACAAAAGTACCTAGAGTTATATAAAATCATAAAAATAATGGTCTAAACATAGTCTAACATAGTCTAGGGGTGGATTTGTATCTCCAAAATGGTTTTTACTAAAACTTGGTTCAAAACAATATAACTTCAAATGTCTTACATAAATGGTCAAGTGGATGATTAAAAATTGGCATGCCAAAATCTAGGCCTAAAGTGTTTAAAACAAGTATAATCTAAAGAAAATAAAAGTTACTAGGTATTTTGACCAAACTCAGTAGAAAATCAAGGCTCAAAATAGGCATATGCTAGGTGTTTTGGTAAAACAAAGCACAAAATATAGACTTTAAAATAAAAGTGAGATTTAATATAACAAATTTAAAACACTTTGGCACACACTAGGCATTCAGAATCAAACATGAACTTGGTCAATTGGCATAAGGCATGAAACAAAAGGCACATGGAGAGATAGGTTATTTATCCCAAATAAAGTCACAAATAATATCAAAAAATAGGCTTATTTAAACAAACAACAAGCTATAAAAATTTTAATGGCATAATGACACTAGACATAGATCCAAACAACACATGTGGCTTTGGTTTTAAAATAATGGAATCTGGCACAAGGCAAATGAGTCTTAAAATTGTTTGAGTATGACATTATCTTGCTATAAATATGTAATCAATGGTTTTTTTCAAGACTCCAAGGCATAAAACTTGAAATGGATTGGGTAGCATAATGTTACCCTTTCCAAACAAGTGACACACATATACAAAAATTTGTCAAAAGACTAAGGTAAATGCATGTGATAAAATGGATAATGTAATGCCTCCTCAAACAAAGGAGTTATGTATAAAAAAAACTTGGATTGACATGGCATAACAAAAAAAAATAGATAGATTAGACTAAAAAGCAATGTAATAAAGGATAAAATGACAAAAACAACTTAATGTAATGTCATAGGTCCTAAAATTGATAATGTTTCATATTAAAAACAAATTCTATCTATATATGTTATCCTGAGAGGATTTTAAGTGTTAATCCAAAAAATAAAAGTGCATGAATAAGTAGGTTTTTTACATCCCCTCTTCTCTCAAGAGATTTATGATGACATGTAACTTCGGGCTTCTTGTCTTGCATCAACAATATGTCCATGATAAGTGGAGTCATCCTAAATCTAAATTTTTATGTGTTTATATATTTTCCCAAGTGTGGATAACACAATAGATGATCACATCATTTGGATTCATGTCAACCATATTATTGTGAAAATGTTTTCCCCTTTTCATAGCCACTAAATCCATCACTTGCTTAGCATAGTGTGATGTCTAAGTTTCCCCTATGGTCTGAGATAGTATCTTAGTAATAGAGTTTTATTAACCTCTCAAATAAACATCCCATTAAGTCAACCTCAATTTTTATACCCCATCATGGAGTGGGGTTAAAATGATCTGAGGAGATAAATTACTAGGTCAGCACTTCCATAGAGAACTTGTGAGAAGGATATGAACTCCCACTCATAAGCTAAATTGCATAAAAATAAATGATAAGTGAAAAGACTTTAGGGTCATATTTACATTAGCCAAACCATATGGATTTGAGGAAAACCTTAATTATGTTCATTTAATGCCTTTGGACAAGGCAGAAATGTAAAGAAAGAACACTTTTGGTCAATTGAGTTCCCTAAAGGGGATGGGGGGAGAGTATACACACATCAATCATTTTGAGAAAATAAACAAATTTGAAAGAAAAATCATAAAACAAAACACTCTCAAGAGTATGTAATATAAGTGTGAGTGTTTATTTTAATTCACCAAAGTAAAAATTTTATGAAATTTGGCCCCTTAGCCTTAATTGAACAACTTGAAAAATATTTCAAAAATCAACTAAGTATAAAAAAACTAAATTCTTTTTCGGCACTGAATTAAAGGTTTACGACTTAAACACGTTCAAAAATTTCCCCTTTTATAGATTAGGTCCTACAATTTTTAGAGTGTTTTTTCCTACTTATAAGGTCAAACTCAAGTGAGAAAATAACAATTATAATTCAACACTCATATTTTTCTATTTTTGTCTTAGAGATAGATCATCATCAATCCACGCAGGGATCTATGTCAATCCATAGAGATCGACATCGATATTGAATATCATCGATGTTTCTTTCAAAAAACATAGAAGGACACATGTTTTTTGACATAAAGGATGGTTAATAAAATGAGCTCAAAAATAAAAACACCTCACTAAATCCCGCAAGAAAATGGGTAAATAAACAATATGTTGGTTCTTAGACTCATAATAAAGACATAAATATCAATAAAAACTCAAGTTAGCTATGTCTCTATGATGCTCTATTTTTCAGATAGGGATCAAGGTTAATTGTAGTAATTGACATTAATATGGATAATTGGCATCAATCCCTATCAATTTTGAAATAAAATGACATCAGTCCCTACAACTTGTGAGTTGCTAGAAATAGAAAGACATGAAAAACAAAATAAAAAATCAAATTTTGAATATTCTCAAGCACTCAATAGAAAAACTAAGAGAAAAATTATCTTCTCCTTGATATATGGGATGCTTCATGGGTCCCACTGGGAATGTCATTTGTGATCATAGGAATACAAGAAGGGAAGTTATTAATATGTTAGTTCAAATAATAAAACTTAAATAAAAACACACTAACACTTACACTCCAATCCTATAATATAGGGGGAACTTAGTAATAAAATACAAATGAAAATCACAACTAAAACATAAAAGACACAAGATCCTTTACCTTCCTTGGGAGATCCAAATGCTTTATTGAGTGGCTTCCTCGGCTTGTTCAGCAAAGAGTCTTTGGAAAATGAAGCTTATTGGTTCCTTCTCTCCTTGGCACCATTGGATTTGATGTGTCTTATAACCCTACTTTCAAGGTAATTTTGGCATTATAACATTAAATCAAATGGCTTGTCTCTCTCAAAATTTGAATTATAACTTTGGCTTATGAGAGATTCAAATTCAAGATACATGGCATTGTATTTATAGCCTAAGGATTTGACTCTCAGCCAAGGTGAGTTAGGGCTGATTTAAGTCTTAGAATTTATTCAAACCTAACCTAGGTGAGTCAAATGTAACCCTAGTAGAGTTAATAGTTATCAAGTAATTATGATTTTCAATGAAGAGGCATGGGTCTCTAAAATAGATTTTTAGGATAATTTCAAAGAGCTTGACAAATCACAAAGGCAATGATGAAAATCTAGGTTATTTTAAATTTTTTAATTCCATTTTTCATATATTCATTAATTTAAAATGGATAATTTAACTAGGAATATAATTTGGTTTAACTTGTTAATTAGTTATAATGATCCATTTAACATTTCCAAGATCTAATTTAAGTGTGTAAGTACCCTACCTAATATGTCCATGGGATAAATTAACTATTGTGATGCCCCAAGATGATTAGGAATGAATCTGTGAGAGTTTATTACTATATAATATAGTATACCACAATTATGGATGTATCAACATGATTATGATCTTTGACTAATTATGCACAAGCAAATTTAGGACTTACAATGATTCTTAGGATTAATTTACAATGGTTGGTAGGAATCAGTTTGAAGTCTAGTCAAAGGCTAGTTGTGGCCAATTTTAGATATCTACACCAACCTCCAAGATGAAACTATAACTCCAACATGATGCCAAAACCATAGCATCCAAGGTGTGCTCCAAAGCATCAACTTCCATCTTTATGAGCTGAGCTAACAAGTCTCCAAGCTCCCATCAGGTGAGCCAAGATAACATAGATTTTCAAGATCTAACCTCTAAGCTCAATGATATCCATGCTTCTAATAAACTAGGTGACCCATGATCTCATCTAAGCCTTACATTCTATAACCACCTAATCATGAATGATTCTTATAACCCAGGCATCTAGGTGAGATAAGCTTCCATGCCTTAAAAGCTCCAACCTCCAACAATGATCCAAGAGTGGATAGTTCCCAATGGGATTCTCACAAAATATAAAGAGAAATAAATGATTTATAGAATTTTACATGAGAGAGAGGGAGAAATTCATAATGGCACATTATAAATTATACCCACACATGATTGGTGTGTCATGTGATCTCTACAATGTTTATCACCATGTGTAAAAGTCTTCAAAGAATCTTCACTTGAGACAAGAACATGTGTCATCTCCCTGTGGCTCAAAACCCTAATCCCCACTTCCACAAGTGAGTCTAAAAACTCAATAATGTTCTTAATGTATTCATCTCCCAAGGGTAAAAAAACTAGATTCATACTTTAGACAAGATCCAAGCCACCCCATGTGACTCCAAAAATTATTCCCTACTCACACATGTGAGGAAAATTTATAATAGTTCCCATCTTGTGTTCTTCTTCCATGTGTCCACACAAGTCCAAAAGGTGTTAAACTCACATTTTGACTATATACACACATGGGAATCATTGGTACCCTTATAAATTTTACCCCATACATGACATCTTATCTTGTACACCACATGACAAACCCATGTGACTCACTAAAGACAAAACCAATGTCCTATAGTGGAGTACTATACCCCACACCTGTCACATCAACCTAATCACATCTTGGGAATCATCATGGGACCATTCCAAATCACCATATTTACACATCACCTACATTATATGTCACCTAAATACCATATTATCTACACACATGCATGCCACATCACTAAGATGACATCTCAACATGCCACATCGCCTTGAGTAGTGACTATGAATAGTACTAGTGAATAGTGACCTATGAATAATTTCTTCACAACTTAAAAATATCCCACATGAAGTCATATAAAAAATAATTTCCCACACCTATATCAACTACCAACTATCTATCATCAATACCCACTAATTCTCACACATAAGCTTGATATTATTTTCTACACTACTAAAACTTCTTTGCCCTGATCAACTTTGTCAACTTTACTTTGCCATAGCATATTTGTAACAACTGAAGTGACTCCCAATTTAAGATAGACCCATACTTATTCAAAGGATTCTTCTATGAACCACTCACTACTCCCATCAATTTTAATTATTTGGTTTAGTTCACACCATGGTATTCTTGAGGCTTTCCTACTCCTGATGACTATAATGCACAGGATAAACATATTTTTTCCTCCTTATTTTAGGACACTCTAAAATACAATTCACAAGCATAAGAAGTGTGATACTTGACTTTATTTATTTATGTCCACTATGCATCTCCATCCTTTGTTTACTCTTTCATCTCATCCTAGTCACCTCATCCATCTCACCATTGATCATGTTGGGGTTTGTAACCAACATGCCATCAATCTATATCAACAACCTATACTAAACCTTATCTCTCCATGAAGGTACCACTATACCACATTATCACATCTACTAAAACCCTATATTCTTCAAATATGCAAATGAATAACTCTTTGCTTCATCCTCATAACCTCATGGCTATTTCATCTCATCATGAGACCATCATGTAGGAATGATGCTTTCACATCCATTTGATCTAAACATGAACATCAACAAGTGAACACTACACTCTTGATAGTAGTTATCAACATGAGAGAAAAATACATAGAATTCAACACCTAGCTTCAACATATGTATCATACCACTACCCACCATGATCAACATGGTACCCATCCACATTTATTGGGAATTATTCACACTACTCATTGCATCACTACACCTACTATGTTTTTGAGCCCTAAACATACAATCAAGATGTATTTTTCTCTACTACATGTCACACACATGGCCTTCTCCTTACATATAACCTTAGATCTCTTATTTTTCTCCATCCATCCTTAACTACTTCAATAATAGGAGAGAAAAACCCACATAAGTCAACACCTAAATTGTACATGTAGCAAACTACTACCCACCATGATCAACATAGCACTTGTCTATAGTTCTTAGGAAGTCATCACACTACTCATTAAATCACTACACCTACCAAATTTTTGAGACCCAAAGATATAGTCAAGTTGTATCCCGATCTACTTCATTTCACACACATGGCCTTCTCCTTCAACGAAACATGGGATATCTTTTCATTCTCTATCCACTAGGTATAATATCAAGTTTATTGTTCCTCTACATAAAATTTTAGCATCATCTTGGCTCACATATTGTGGTAGTAGGATCTCACAACTTTTACCCCTTCACTATATGAGAAACTCCATCTCAAAAGTGAATTTTAGCTTGCTCTAAATTTGTGTGGTTGCTTCTTCATTAGGAACACTATGTTAGTGATAATCCATCTAGAAAAGCTTTTTTATCTTCTCTTACATTATCCATATTCTGACAAGAGAGAAATACCTATCATGAAAAAAATTATTTTTGGTTTCATATCTTGGTCTCTCCACCTATAGCTTTTACTTGCATAAACCAACCAAAAACCTATCTCTGATACTAGTTGATAGAAAATAAACATCCTACATGCGCAAGTAAATTAATGTGGAATTAAAACAAAATACAAAATAACATAAAATAGGATAGAACACATTACATAAGATATACATGGAAACCTTCCTAAAACAACAAGGGAAAATCCATGGGGCAAAGGCAACATCTAAATTTTATATTCATCACCAAAAATCTCTCTACATACCTTCTTTCAATAACTCCTTTCTAGTGATTACAACATAGCATCCAAGCCTTACAGGTTCTAACCTCCAAGATTTAACACATAACTCCAACATGATGCTAACACCATATCATCCAAGGTGAACTCCAAAGCATCAACCTCCATCTCTATGAGCTAAGATATGAAGCCTCTAGCCTCTTATTAGGTGAGTTAAGCTAACATAGCCTTTCAGGCTCTAACATCTAACCTCAGGGATCTTCATGATTCCAATAAACCAAGTGAACCATGCTCACATCTAAGCCTTATAGGTGATAACCACCTAGGCATCAATGATGCCTACAACCCAAGAATTTAGGTGAGCTAAGCTTCCATTCCTTACGAGATCAAACTTGAAACAATGATCTAAGAGTCGATAGCCCCTAATGGGATTCTCACAAAATATAAAGAGAAAGTAATGATTAATAACATTTTACATGAGAGAGAGAGGGAGGGATAAATTCATAGTGGCCCCTTAGAAATTTGACCCAAACATGAGTAAGGTGTCATGTGATATACATAATGTTTGTGACTATGTGCAAAAGTATTCAATGCATCTCAAATTTAGACAAGAACATGTGCCACTTCCATGTGGATCCAAAACTTGTTCCCCACTTCCCCAAGTGAGTCGAAACACTCAATAGTGTTATTTATCTTCATCTCTCAAGGGTCAAAAAAGTAGATTCCTTATTTAGACAAGATCTAAGCTACCCCATGTGACTCCAAGAATTATTACCCTCTCACACATGTGAGGATAATTTACGATAGTGCTCATCTCGACTTCTTCTTCTATGTGATCACACAAGTCCAAAAGGTGTTATAATCACATTTTGAATATATCCATAAATGGGAATCATGGGTCTCCTTATAAATTTTACCCCATACATGACCTCTTATCTTTTGAACCACATGACAAATCCATGTGACTCACTAAGGACAAATCCCATGTCTTCTAGTGGATTACTACACCCTACACTTGTCACATCAACCTGATCACATCTTAGGACCCACCATGGGCCCACACTACATCACCATCCTACCACATAACCTATATACCATATCACTTGCATGCCACATCACCATGAATAGTGCCCATGAATAGTGAGCTATGAATAGTAGCTTCACAACCTAACATTATACATCCATATATACATGAATATGAAGTTGGTGTGTTGATTACATGTGTGGTTCAAATGTTTTGCATTATACTCACCATTTCCTTCTATCAATAGTAATATTTGGATATGATATAAAACGTGCATCCATTTTTTTTATTATTCTACGTGTAAGATAATAACCAAAGGGATGAATATAAGAATACCACATACAACGAAATATTCTTACGATTTATCTCTAACCCACATGATTTGTGTACAATAGCTGCACATAATTTTTAATATTTTCATCTTAAGAACAATAAGTTTTTGTTAAGGGACATGTCCAATGGTGTGAAATTATAGAGTGAGGCATAAGAAAGAGAGAAAATTAATATAGATTATGTCTATATCTACATTTTCACATTAATTTAAATTTTGTTCATTTATTATGTGCACAATTTAAAATTTGTGCATTATACTAACCACATTTTACTCCCTAAAGTAAGTTTTAGCTGTGAGAGAAAATGTGCAACCATTTTTTCAACTTCAGAAGTCAAATAGAATCATAAAGTTGATTCATATAGGATTAATATATTGATATTTAGTAATTAAGATGCATCTTTACCCCTTCTAGTATGCATGCAATGGCTATGCATAATTTGCACTATTTTTACCCTTAAGAATGATAAGTTTATCTTAATGCATTTGGAAGCATGAAAGTTTGGAGTGATGGGGGTAATCAAGATTGGAAAAAATTAATTATTGAATTTATATGCCCATATGGATGTGAATAAAAATTTATTTTTTACATTTGGAATGTGGTTTTAAATTTATGCATTATACTTACCAAAGTTTTTACCTAAAAGAAAGTTTTATTTTTACGATAAAATGTTAATCCATTTTTCCCTCATTTCAATTGGAATAAATACTCCAAAAAATGTGTATATTTCTCCCACATGAAAATCTACGAACTTTATCTACCTCCCATGGTTTGCATATAATGGATACACAGAGTTAACACTATTTCCCCCCTTAGGAATGATAAGTTTCTCTTAAGGGACACATCCGATGATGTGAAAGTTTGGATTTTAGGGGATGATGGAAAGCAGATGAATATTTATCTTTATTTTATATAAAAATTGAATATTTACCATGTTTTAATTCATAAATTGGGTGTATTATCTAAACATTATGTGTTATAATAACAAATGTTTGCACCTAAAAGATAATTTTTTCTATGAGATAAAATGTACCACAATTTTTTTCTCATCATGATAGGAATACAATTATATAGGGAATGATTAGAGGACTACTAAGTGAAATTATAGGAACTTATGAGTTGTGTGTTTGTAGAATCCTTGATGTGCTTATAAATGTGAATATTTTGAATATTTACACTAACTAATCTTGATAAATGTGTGGGAGGGGTTAATTTCAATGTCTAAAATTTAAAAAAATATTATTGAAGCATAGAGGACAAGTCTATGCTAGTGGACAAGGTGTGTGACATTATCTAGTCTACTGTGGTCATCTCCTAGAAGGACAAAGACTAGAGAAAAAGGTGTAACATGCGAGTATAAGTAGAAAACATGGCTAAATGACATTTTATGTATTAAAAATATAGTTTGTATAGTATTGAATGCTCCCATTTATATTTCAATTTAACATAATGGTGATTAGGCTAAGTAAAATAAGGATGTCAAGTTACATTGTTAAGGAATTAATGATTAAATTTTAGTGTCTACATTTTCCCCCACTCTATTATAGTGATGCAAAAAATTTAAAATACTAAATTATATTTGAAACTAAGTGTATATACACAGTATATTTAGATGTTAACATTGATCATGCCAGATGCCTTAATGTGAAACATGCAACAATGCCACTAAAAGTAATTATTAATCAAATTTAAATTTGAAAATAGAGAAAATAAATTATACACCTAAAAGAGTATGTAATATAATTTATATGTAACCTATAAATTGAGAAGTGTTTTCCCCCTTATTGACGTATTTTTAGTAATGTTGGAATTATGTCAAATTGAGAGTGATTATATCTCAATTTGAAAATCTCTTGATTTATAAATATTTCATGATCTAGCTCTCATTTGACCATGTAGAGTGATTTGTAAAATTATTGAAGGGGTGGGACCAAAAAATATGGCTCACTCATAGTGTCACTAAACACTAGTCTGGCCCACTTGTAACATGAAGATGAATCACACCACTGTAGAGGGATCTAGATTATATTTGACACTTTACAAATTTGAAACATTGAAACTTAGAAACAATAAAACATGAGAAATTTTAATTTTTCAAGTAGTAACTTGAACATGATTAAGAATCATTCCCCTATGTACTACACTAAATTTATGTTGAATGCCACTTGAACTTATATATTTTTAAATGTGCAACATGTAATTATTTGAAATCTATAACTTGAAACCATTATGTGCATACCCATTCATATGTATCATGTATATGTGAATTAATAATAAAGAAAGAAGTGCACGTGTATGTCATATTCCCCCATAATCATTTTAAAAAAAAACTATATAGTGCCATAAATATGAAAATTATTTAACAAGAATTGACTTTTCAAGACAAGATGAGAGATGTAGCCTTCCAGTCACTTATCTCAAAATAAAAATTATGTGAAATATATAATAATGTTGAATGTAATATTAATTTCAATCATTTTCATTGCATTTCACTATAATATTAAATATATCACTAATTTTTATTTGAAAATAACATTAAAGCACATAAACATATTGTGCATGATATGCATTATGGAACCAAAGTAGGAATAGGATAAATATGTAATGCATTGTATTAATAATGGAACCATAATAACAAGTAATAAAAATTTAATCAATTTCACAAAAATTTGCATAATATTCCACCATAAATCCCAAAGGACTCAAACAAGGGCAATGTGAATGTTTCATAAGCATACAAAGAAAAGGGTCACACAAAAAATGACATAATGTTTCAATAACAGAAATAATGTTTATATATTCACACAAAATGCCAAGGGAAACATACAATAATAAATCAAAACCTATTTTACCATGTAGTGAAATAATATTGAAGCATAGAGAAAATGGGACAAATTTTACAAAGTGTATCAATATCAATGTTAGTAATTATCATATTCATATAGAACATGTAAAGTAAAAGTGATCAACAAAACATTTATATGATATATTTATCAACATGGTATAAATTTTGTGGATATATACTACCTATTAAATTATTCACAACTAATGAAGGGATGCCCCCAACTTACCATGGTTGTTGGGTAATAAGAGAAACCCAACATCAAAGAACCATGTGAAAGCATGTCTTGTATCATACTCAAATACCTCATGAAAATAAATTTGTATTGAAAATTGAAATATGATACCAACCTAACATAGAATAAATAAAATATGTAAATAAGTATGCTAGAAACATTTGAAATGCTTTGAGGTCCTAATTTTGAATTTTTGAACATATTTTATTTTTTTTCCTTTTTTGAAATATATGATTTTATTTACTTTTAATAAATATTTTTTATATTTTTAATTTTTATAATTTTTGAATTATTGAAATTAAAAACATTTCAAAAGTACCAAGATACAAGGCTTTGATGGAATAAGTGGTATGGATTCAAACAATCATAAAAATGGTGCAAAAGTGTAGTGTTGTAAAAAGGAAGATAAGAATGTGCCCCCAATTTGTGTGATTGAACCATATAAATGTAGCTTAATTTATTAAGATAAGAGTTTAAATTATCTTCAATGGGGAAGATGGTATATGTGCTTACATGAAAAAGTAATGAAAACCATAGTATGGTAGGTATGTAATGGTAAACAAGTGAAGTATTATCTAATAGTTATAACTATTTAAGATTATTTGAATTGGTTTGAAAATTAAGAAAGAAAGTTCCCATAGTGAGAATAAAGAGAATGCATAGAAGTATGATTGTACAAGGGATATAATAAGTAACAATGAAGTAAAATTAAAGAAGCTATGTACAAAGGTAAAATTCAAGTATATAATCTAGAAACTCAACCCAATTAATGGATTGGGAGTAAGTAGGAATTTTTATCCAGCCAAGGATCTCATCAAGAGGATGTAATTGTATAACTAATAAAATTGTATGAAGGTGTGAATTACTATGAGGAAGAGGTGACAATTTTAGATGCCTATAAATTTGAATAAGTATCATATGTTTTAATATAAACCAATGAAGCAATGTCTGTATACCCATGTAAAATTGTATCTTCATGTAAAATAGGATAATATATAACTACTTGTTCTTATGGTGAAGCTATTTTAATAACATATTTATCCTTAGGATATGAATATTACTTTTTAGGTAAAAATTTTACATGAAGGAGAATGTACCATGCTCTTTGAAACTACCTAAATAGTTTCATGTGTAACTATATCATGCTCATAGATAGATGGAGAAACTAATTATGTAATATGTTCATGCTCACTAATAGATGAATAAAGTATAATATTATTCATAATATGTAAACCATAATCTTAAAATGTTTTATAGACTATTTCATTACCATATTTCTCAATTATGGTACTAGGTAGTTATTTCATAGGAGAATTAAATTTCATTGGTTCCTAAGGATATTCATATTAGATTCCTAAAATTTTGACTGCTTGATTGTCATGGATATACTTGAGAAATTTATGCATTTTATAAGGTACCACTCTAATATTTTATATAGAAGTGAATCATAAGAACATATAAAAAAACCTTGTTCTTGGTATAACTAATAATGGAGTGAGAATTATGAGAGGGCCCACATCCAAGGGTAGCACTATATGCCAAAGATTATCTTATGTATGAATATGAAATGTTTTAAAAATTATACAAGTATCCTATAAATATTTCTCTATATAACCAAGATAATATAGGATTTTTATGGTGAACACATTTTAACTCGATCCATTATATATCATAAAATTATGTATGGATTGTTCATCAAAATATATTTGAATACAGA
>JARHVA010005203.1:1057500-1067500 GCA_037957365.1 Torreya grandis | reverse complement strand
GAAAACAATTGTGAAAGCACAAAGTCTTCCCACAGTTGGTTTCAAGACACTTTCCTATTACTTTCACTAATTCTTCTTGCCAAATTAAATGAATAAGAACACCTTCACAAGACAGACGTAAGAATGATATTCTAAAATGATATAAGCCAAAATAGCACAAAGTCTATAAGCAACCTGCTTTCTCATTCAGATAAAAATGAAAATGAAATTACAATCTGAGCTCAAATTCTTAGTTTTCTTCTTTCAAAATGGGCAAAGTTTCACTCTTGTAAAAATGAAAAGTCTTCCTTTACAAACTAGAGAATAAACAAACTTATATCCACTACGCAAGGATTGGCACCTTTTTCCATGGGATGGCCCATACTACAGTCAACGTCTTCAATGCGTCTCCAATTTTATCTAGAGAGACCATGCTGAGAATAGTGCACTACCATAACTATGGCGTGTCCCTTCATCTAATATGTCTCTTCCTTGGTATGGACCATCTGGTATTTTTCCAATTTGTCTTTACTTCATGGAAGAAAAATAGGTTGCATCCTTGGTTTGGTGCACTTAGAAGTGTACTCATTTCACTATTTCACCTACTGGAAATAACTCTTTCGAAGATAATTTTAGTCATTTTCATCGATCTTCTCTTCCTTGTAGTAATTTGAGCCTTCGGGCTCTCTTTTCAGTCGATCACTTGATTCATGTTGAGCCTTGAACCTGTTGAACCACTGAAAGTTCATCGGTTCATTAGTTCATTCTGTCTCTTTTATTCTATTGCTTCTTGGTTCAATCACTTCTTCTCTCTTTGGTTGAACCATCTATTGAACCACTTGTTAGCTACTTTTTTCTTTGATTAAGGCCGCCTTTAAACTTGTTAACCATGTTGAACCATTGAACTTTGAACTCTTTTGGTTCAAAGTTTAATCAGTTCATTAGTTCTTTGGTTCTACCTATTGCTTGCTCTTCCTAAGCTCTTTGTTCTTCATCACGCTTGGTTGAACCTTTGAACCTATGAACAAATTGAACCATTTGGTTCAATGGTTCAATGGTTCAATCGGTTCATTCTTTGAAACTCTGTGTCAAAGTCTTTGAAGATTCCTTTCTACATCTTTGTTCAGCCTTTGGGACATCCCAAAGGGAAGGTGTCCCTTTGGGTCCTTGGAAAAGGTCATGTAAGAATGATCTTCTAAAATGATATAAGCCAAAATATCACAAAGTCTATAAACAACCTACTTTCTCATTCAGACAAAAATGAAAATGAAATTACAATCTGAGCTCAAAGTCTCAGTGTTCTTCTTTCAAAATGAGCAAAGTTTCACTCTTGTAAAAATGAAAAGTCTCCCTTTACAAATAAGAGAATAAACAAAATTATATCCACTATGCAAGGATTGGCACCTTTTTCCATGGGATGGCCCATGCTATAGTCAACATCTTCAATGCATCTCTAGTTTTATTTGGAGAGACCATGCTAAGAACAGTGCACTGCCATAACTATGGCGTGTCCCTTCATCTAATGTCTCTTCCTTGGTATAGACCATCTGGTCTTTTTCCAATTTGTCTTTACTTCATGGAAGAAAAATAGGCTGCATCCTTGGTTTGGTGTGCTCATAAGTCTACTCACTTCATTGTTTCACCTACTAGAAATAACTCTTTTAAAGATAATTCTAGTCCTTTGCATCGATCTTCTCTTCCCTGCAACAATTTGAGCCTTCAGGCTCTCTTTTCAGTCAATCACTTGATTCATGTTAAACCTTGAACCCATTGAACCATTAAAAGTTCATCAGTGCATTGGTTCATTCTGTCTCTTTTGTTCTATCGCTTCTTTGTTCAATCGCTTCTTCTCTCTTTGGTTGAACCATCCGTTGAACCACTTGTTTGTTGCTTCTATCTTTGACTAAGGCTGCCTTTGAACTTTTGAACCATTTGAACCATTAAACTTTGAACTCTTTCAGTTCAAAGTTTAATCGATTCATTGGTTCTATCCGTTGTTTGCTCTTCCTAAGCTCTTTGATCTTCATCACGCTTGGTTAAACCTTTGAACCTGTAAACACGTTGAACCATTTGGTTCATTGTTTCAATCGGTTCATTATTTGAAGCTCTGTGTCAAAGTCTTTGAAGATTCCTTTGTGTCTCTTTATTCAGCCTTTGGGACATCCCAAAGGGAAGGTGTCCCTTTAGGTCCTGGGAAAAGGTCCTTTTTCTGACATCAAGTGTCCCCCCCAAGGGTATCTACCCTTCGAGATTTTTCATGCGACCTTTAGGCTTTACTTCCCTAGTGGGTTCTTACTTCTTCAGTGGGATTTTGGCTCTCAGGATTTTTTCTCTCAGTGGGCTTTATCCTTTATGTCCTTCAGACATAAAGTCTAAAGGAATTCCTTCAAACAATTTGTCCAAAGGAAATCTTCCTTGCCTTTGCATCTTTCCCACCGGGCTTTTGCTTTATCTTTTAGGTGAATTCCTTCAGATAATTTTTATGAAGGATTTTACTTTGTCTTTTGCCTTGTTTCCCTCTACAAGGGTACTTGGCTTGGTTCATAGCCCTTCGTAAGGGCGCTTGTTCCTTTGGCTTTGGGGAAGTCGCTTTAACCTGTCGATTGAATCGATCGATTGAACCAGCTTTGGTTCAACAGTTCAATGGTTCAATCGGTTCATTCTTCATTATTTGGTTAAGTCTTTTTGATCTTTTACACCAAGCACATTGAACCAATTAGATGTTGACGCTGTTGAACCATTGAACCAAAATGGTTCAAGGTTCAACGGTTTAAGCCTTTGTTCTTTGAAGCTTGCCGATGGACAATTTTGATTGAACCAAGGCACTGAACCAATCCTAGAAATGACCAAGTGTTAAAAACTTGTCATTTTGATTGAAATTGCCTACAGAAGCCTTGAACCTATTGAACCTACTAATCCCTTTACTAAAAAATCTTGAAAAATGAGGAATTTGAATGCTCAGAACAAATTTTGAGAGGGGAAGAGAAGAATTTTGGTCTGAGCAGAGCCAAAAAAATATGTAGGTTGTCCCAAAAATGAGTGATATTTTTTGGGGACAACAACTAGTTCCAGTTAGGGAACTTCCTTTAGATGAAAACTTGAAACATAGTTGAGGGGAGTAGAAACCAGAATCTCTAGTGCCTTGAAGTGTGCCATTGGGCTACGGAGTCGTGCTACCCAAAAAGAAAGGCTTCAAAAACTAAAAATGAAAAGAACAAAATAGAATTAAAGACTATATAGATATACATATGTACAGGTAAACTTATCTAATACTTCAAGAATTTAAGTACTTTAGATGCTGCTCCTTGTGAGGCGAAGAAAAAGGGATGCCATCTTGATAAACCAGTAGAAAACCATTCTGTCCCCAGAAATGGTGATGAGAAAATGGAGCTCTCCACTAGGAAACCAATTTTTTGTGTCTTCTTCTTGGCTCTTTCTTATTCTTACCCCATGGTAGGACGTGGCCTTCAATTTGAAAACCATAACTCCTTGCTCTCTTGGTGAAGGACTCCTTTTGCTGATTTTAGAGTACAACAATATGGCCCACCACCATAGCTTACTATTCTGTTGGTTTAGTCCAACACATATTTTGATTGTCAACATTAGACCCCTAACAAACCATCAACTCAGCATCTCCTTTGGTGTGAAGGAGTTTGATCTCTTCATCTTGACCAGTCTTTAATCTGAGCAATAGAGATCTGCATCCAGCTGTGGAAGAATTTCTGCCATCGGATTCCAAGATTCAAGCATCATCAAAAGCTGATATTCGATCATATTTCTCTTCATGGGAGATGGAAGATCCTTCTTGATTTATACTACAGCCTATCAATTTTTTTGATGCCTTGTTTGGATCAAATCTTGGATTGCTAGCCATGGGACTTTGATCAGCTGAGACATGAGCATCCTTTGTGGTCAAGGAGTAATTACCCCTGCCTGAAGGCTCAAATAGAATTTGAGTAGCAGGGGCTGACATTTGGGTGACTATAATCTTTGCCTCAGATAGGTCCACACCTAACTATTCACCAATGTTTAACTACTCAGGATTGGCTTGTAGGAATTCAAACTCAGTCATTTGAATTTTGGATTTCTTGACATGATCAATCATGGCAAATGATTGAGATGGACTTGGAAGAGAGGATGGGAGTTCATCCTTTTGGCTTTTGGGAGGGGAGGACTGATCTGTGAATTTGAAGTAGAAGGTGCAGAGATGTTTGATGTACTTACTTCTTAAACAATCACTGGGTCCTTTGACTAGAAAGGAAAAGGGATTCTCTGCTCAGCAATTGAAATTGTTGGTTGGGGTCGCTCCTCTATCTTCTCTTTGTCGGCCTGTTGGGCTGACTAATTCTTAGACCTGGTGAATACTGCATATGATCCTTTAACTACTTCACCTTCACTTCTGGGTTCATCCTAGAAATTTAGGAAACCAATGTGGGAGTCACCAGTAGATTCTTCTAGATCCTCCATAAAGAGATCAGTGCCATTTTCTTGCTCAAACTCAGGTTGGAAATAGGAAACATGTACTATTTCTAGATATCCAACTACTGAGTTGGTTGGAGGTGCTTCAAGGGTAAGGCTCCTCTATGGGGGAAGAAGATGATTTGGTTGCCCTTGACTTCTAGTAGCGTTGCCTTGATATGGCTGATTAGGGAATGTCCTCCTTGGTATATATTTATATAGAGGAGTAGAAGACATACCTTGTGCCATTTACCTTTTCAAGGCTAGTAATTCATTTGCCAATTTTTGTACCATTGGGTCAGTGGTGACTGTGGGTGAGTATTTAGAAGATGTAGAGGGTTTAGCTCTGTTAGGATCTCTCCTTATCTTTCCTGCTAAGATAAGGTCATCTTCTAGCTTAGTAGCCATGTCTTGAGTAGCCTCAAGGTCTATGTGTCTATCCCATCTCAATAGAAAACTCACTTCAGGCAGCTATGAGTTGATGAAGAAACACATGAGATTCTGAGGTGTCAGTTGGGCAACCATGGGAATCTTGTGCCTCAGCTTGTTGAACCTGGTAATAAAATCCCTCATAGGCTCATGAGGTTCTTTATTCATCTTAGTGAGCTAGGCTAGAAAATCATGTGCATCCTCTACAAGCTTGAACCTAGCTTCAAACTTGGCTTTGAGTGTATCCCAGTCAGTCACTGATCTAACTTGCAGATGGTTGAACCAGTATGCAGTAACACCTTGTAGTGTCTCCACAAACAACTTGGCTACCACATATACAAATTCCACCTTGATAACACCACAGGATATGCTGAAGGCTGCAATGTGTTCATTAGGGTGAACTATCCCATCACCAAAGAATTTTGGGAAATTCTTTCTTAAACTGAATGGAAGTTCATACAGAGGTGGAGTGAAGTTGAGTGGGCCAAAAGAGTTACCCTAGGGGCCTCAAACTGACATGATTTAATTATGATAAATAGGGATAACAAATCTAGGTGGAGTGGCCAGATTGTAAAACAAAAATGGAAAAGAACTGGCCCTACTTCAGCTTAAGGATTAAGGCTTCAAACTACACACTCTTTTCTAGTAGATTTGGTTTTTCAGACCACATAAAATAACAAAGGTGGAGTAAAATGGTAAGGCTATAAATGGATAATGGGTAAGACACAGAACAGAGTCACCAAAGTTTGTATAATGGATAAGAGAAGGAACTACTTCAATCTGAAAATTGAGGCTTCAAACTACATGTTCATCCCCAACGGGGTTGCTAAAAACTGTTGGGTGAATATTTTGTCAATCAACGTACTGATCAACAAAATAGGTCTGATCAACCACAATAAGAAGATTGGTCAGCTAGGTGTGTAGCTTTACTACATCAATCGAATACAAATCTCTCCTCTCATCGAGGGGAGGTTCCCTATAGTTACGTAGGAGCTATATATAATATAAATAAGCAAAAAATAACACATGGGGGAAAAATAAACCATCCATCTCTCTTCTTTCAGAGATGATGCACACAGACAAAGAAGAAAATCTTGGTGAAAACACTGAATGCACTTCTCTTCTTTCACAAGTGTTCTTGCAGGAAACAATAGGAGTTTCTTTTAGGTAGTAAAAGTAACCAGTAACCAAATGATGTAGTAACAATAAGATGAAACAGAATGCAAAGTTTCCACCTCAACTGCCCAAAGAGTATATCACAAAGGATAATGGGGGCACAAAGTCATCCCAGAATCCTCAACACAAAAATAAAAGAAAACCACAGGCTGAAAATAATTGTGAAAGCACAAAGTCTTCCCACAGTTAGTTTCAGGACACTTCCCTATTACTTTCACTAATTCTGCTTGCCAAATTAAATGAATAAGAACACCTTCAGAAGATAGATGTAATAATGATATTCTAAAATGATACAAGCCAAAATAGCACAAAGTTTGTAAACAACCTACTTTCTCATTTAGATAAAAATGAAAATGAAATTAAAATCTAAGCTCAAAGTCTCAGTCTTCTTCCTTCAAAATGGGCAGAGTTTCACTCTTGTAAAAATGAAAGTCTCCCTTCACAAATGAGAGAATAAATAAACTTATAACCACTACACAAGGATTGGCACCTTTTTCCATGGGATGTCCCATGCTGCAGTCAACGTTTTTAATCCATGTCTAGTTTTGTCTGGAGAGACCATGCTGAGAACAGTGTGCTGCCATAACTATGGCATGTCCCTTCATCTAATATGTCTCTTCCTTGGTATGGACTGTCTGGTCTTTTTAAAAAAATTCTTTACTTCATGGAAGAAAAATAGGATGCATCCTTGGTTTGGTGCACTCAGAAGTCTACTCGCTCCACTATTTCACCTACTAGAAATAACTCTTTCAAAGATAATTCTGGTCCTTTGCATCAATCTTCTCTTCCTTGTGGCAATTTGAGCCTTCAGGTTCTCTTTTCAGTCGATCACTTGATTCATGTTGAACCTTGAACCCATTAAACCACTGCAAGCTCATCAGTTCATTGGTTCATTCTATCTCTTTTGTTCTATCACTTCTTGGTTCAATCGCTTCTTCGATCTTTGGTTGAGCCATCCGTTGAACCACTTGTTTGCTACTTCTCTCTTTGACTAAGGCCACCTTTGAACTTTTGAACCATGTTGAACCATTGAACTTTGAACTCTTTCGGTTCAAAGTTTAATCAGTTCATTGGTTCTTTGGTTCTACCCATCTTTTGATCTTCCTAAGCTCTTTGATCTTCATCATGTTTGGTTGAACCTTTGAACCTGTGAACACGTTGAACCATTTGGTTCAACGGTTCAATGGTTCACTCGGTTCATTATTTGAAGCTCTATGTCAAAGTCTTTGAATATTCCTTTTTGCGTCTTTATTCAGCCTTTGGGATGTCATGAAGGGAAGGTGTCCCTTTGAGTCCTTGGAAAAGGTCATTTTTTTGACGTCAAGTGTCCCCTGCAAGGGTATCTACCCTTCAGGATTTTTCATGCGACCTTCAGGCTTTTACATCCTTGGAGGGTTCTTACTTCTTCAGTGGGCTTTTGGCTCTTAGGATTTTTTCTCTTGATGGGCTTTATACTTTATGTCCTTTAGATAGAAGTCTGAAGGAATTCCTTCAGATAATTTGTTTGAAGGAAATCTTCCTTGCCTTTTCATCTTTCCCACCGAGATTTTAATTTATTTTTCAAGAAAATTCCTTCAAACAATTTATCTGAAGGATTTTACTTTGTCTTTTGCCTTGCTTCCCTCCATAAGGGTAGTTGGCTTGGTTCACAACCCTCCATAAGGGCACTTGTTCCTTTGGCTTTGGGGCAGTCCCTTGAACCTACCGATTGAACTGACCAATTGAACAAACTTTGGTTCAACAGTTCAATGGTTCAATCGATTCATTCTTTGTTATTTGGTTAAGTCTTTTTGATCTTTTGCACCAAGTGCATTAAACCAATTGGACATTGAACCCATTAAACCATTGAACCAAAATGGTTCAAGGTTCAACGGTACAACGGTTCAAGCCTTTGTTCTTTGAAGCTTGCCGATGGACAATTTTGATTGAACCAAGGTGTTGAACCAATCCTGGAAATGACCAAGTGTTAGAAACTTGTCCTTTTGATTAAACTCACTTGCATAAGCCTTGAACCTATTGAACTTGCCAATCCTTTCATTGAAAAAGCTTGAAAAATGAGGAATTTGAAAGCTGAAAACAAATTTTGAGAGGGGAAGAGAGGAATTTTGGTCTAATCAGAGCCAAAATAGTCCGTAGGTTGTCCCAAAAATGAATGACATTTTTAGGGGACAACAATATTGATAATCATAAGTTTGGGGTGTGTGTTGTCTTGTAGTTGGGAACCTATGATAGTATGGGATATCATAGGGTACTACAATATAAATGTATATTATACTTGGGTGGTGCTTAGTGTAGTTATTATACCCAACTCATGCCTTCATTTGTCATAATATTGTATATATTATAGTATTTATTATGGAGAGTGTGTATTTTTATATGGTAGAACTACATCTAGCCCTGATTCTGCATATGTAGGTGACATCATAGATATGTATGAAAGCTCAGGGAGTGAGCATGGTCATAGGAAACTAACCCTAATAGGTATTTATTAGTATGAAATCTATTATAGCTTTGCTTATAATGCTATTAAAATCAAAAAGCATTTATGTAGCATAGTAGTGTTATGCAAACTTGTCAGCAAAATCAAGTTTATAGAATCTTGTAAGGATGAACATGGTATGTTATATATTTCATGAGAAAGTTAACTATGCTAGTGGCTAGACATTTCTAGAATAACATAGTGCATCATGAGGTATGCCTAAAGATTATGTTCTTTTCAAATTGTTATTAAAGGTATACTCAAATAGTATAATCTTGACTTGCTTTTTTGTTATGGTTGGGTGTATGACTGTTGGTGGTGTTGAGTCGAGTGCTCAAACACAAAGACCTATGATAGTATGGGATGTCATAGAGTTTTATAGTATAAAAAATACCTAGATGGTACATATTTCATTCATTACGTCAAGATCCATACCTAAATAAATAAATATAATTTATGATTATTAATAATTGGGTAGAGTGATGATGAACTATGATAGTATGGGATATCATAGGACATATTAGCTTAGATGTATATACTTACGTAGTACATAATATAGCTATATGTTTTAAATTTCATCTAAATTGATTATTATATTGAGTTTTTTGGTGATTATTAGACCAATATATTCATAGTAGTTAGTAGGACAACATCTAGGTGTGCGTATAATCTTGAGAGTATAATGAATGATAGGTTCAACTATTATGTACTATATGACTTGCTTTGTCTTGTATACTTAGTTGTGTCTAGAATGTGATTCTCTATGGACGTAGGAATGTGGATTCCTTCATCATTTCTTATATCTAAATTTTATGTGAGAGTGCTTGGGTAAGCACACAAGACTGGATTAGCAAGACATTATTTAAATTATGTCACTTAGCTATGGGATTAGATTAGAGCCTTAGAAACTCATCTATGTCATGAGTAGCTTGTTCTATGTTTGTCTTAGAGTGCCAACCCCTTCAGTGGTGATATATCATGGAGAAGACCATCAAAATTGAAAGGAGAACTACATTGGGCCCTGATTCCAAGGAGTAGATATGTACGTTGCCCAAGATTGTGGTAGGGTATTAGGTCTAGATCCTTAAGGTAGGTTAGGGTAGACTTGATATCATAGTAATCTATGTGACTACTTAAATTAGTACTAGTACTTATTATGAGAATCTAGTTGTGCTAATATCCCTAGTGAGATAATAAAATTTTTGTATCTTACATTTTATTATTAGTTACAGTATTGGAAGGTTGAAATTGTTACTTTTTGAGGTTGTTAATTATATGACTGACTAAAGTATTCTAACAACTTTGGTTGAATGAATGTTTAATATTTAGTTTAGAAAAAAATACTATTTTTGCTAAGTATAACTAGGTGAGTTGTTACATGTGGTATTAGAGCTAGGTTTGAATGCAAGGACCTAATCAGTCCATTAACAGTTTCGTATCTTCTATTTGTTAGAAAAGAGAATTTGGAAAAAAAATGTT
>JARHVA010005203.1:967500-1042500 GCA_037957365.1 Torreya grandis | reverse complement strand
TGACTCCCATATGTCATTATTATTATATTAAAATTTAATGATAATAGAATTTTGTTGAATCTATTATGGCATCATATTATTAAGCATAGTATAAGTATTTTATTAGGTATATTTTTCATTTAATTCACCTTATTTTGTCAATTACAGTCATAAAATTCAATAGCATCTCAATCCGGCCCTTCTAAGTTGATTTGGCGCAACAATTTAAAATGGCCTCTTTAATTTAAAATAATATTCTTTCCTTTCTATATTCTCATAAGTCATTGCCAATAAAGTCAGCTAGAAATTTTATAATCATTAGATCCATTTATAATTATAATTATTAACATGATGAGTAAATCAAAATATAGTTTCGTAGCTAGAATTACTACGATACATAGACCAGATTTAATAAACCCCCAGATCATCATATCTATATTTATCTATTTATTTTTCTTTCCTGTGAAGTCATTCTAATCACCATAAGCTTGGCATCACCATATGGAAGGTGGGTTTAATAATTATATTCAGGTGGTGTAGTGTTTTGTTAGATTATTGATCCTTACTTATTTTTGAAACCGTGGATTTCAAAATAATTATGCTCAAATGTTAACCAAAAAATATGGAAGCCAATCTATTATTGTGAAACTATTTTGGTAAAAGAACCAAATAATTACAAATTAATATAATTGGGTATATAATATAGTATGCCAATATCAAATATAGATTTTATATAGGTAACTAAAGATTGGGTAAATATAGTTAATCTATATATATATATAGAATTATGGAAGGATGTAATTTGAGTACGTAATATGCATTTTCAAAGATGTTATTAATAGATTAATATAATATATGTCTATTGAGAATCTTAAGGTATTCATCTTTTTGAAAATATATCTACTTCGAGCTTCACGTCAGTATAATTAATAGGACTCTGATAACATAGTAATATGTATTTTAGGTGTGTTTGATTATACCTATGGGTTGACTAAAAGATCATTATTCTCTAAATTAATTGATTTGGGTTATCATAAGGTGACATGAAAATTGACAATTATTGTCAAACGTAAAGTATGTTGATCATTTAAATTGAACGATTGTACATAGCTACTCGTAATTGTGAGCCAAATCCTTATGGATATTTTAGACTTTTATTAAAAAGAATGTGACAATATAGAAGGTTATATGCTTATAACTTAGTGCAATCAAACTTTGGGTAGATTTCTTAAAATAATGTTCTCGAGTGAAATATTTAGAGGATTGATTAAAAAAATAGTCTAGCAAGATTGCTTGTAAACCCTAGTGCAAACTGATGGTGAAACTAGACTACTTGTATTTCAAAAAAATGAAGTTCTAGGTTTCTTTAACTATAGTATGCAAAGTTTGTTTCCACGTCTTTTATAACTAATACATTAGTTAATTTTTATTCTTGGTAAATTTTTATTAAAATACTAAATTGTGGTTTAGAAACCATATAACATTGGAATACTTACATGTAGTGCACACTAGGATGTGTAGGTACTGAATTAAATTGATTTTACTTATAATTATTTGATGATTTAAATAAGTCATTAACCTTCATAGGAATAAATGACTATAACCTTTGAAATAATCTCGTAGAAGCAAATGAGTCAATAGGATAACAAGATTACCTGACTCATTATTAGTAATGCAAATGATTGTTAGTCATATGTATTTAGTATGGACTTTTGTGTGAATTACATAATATGATTGTGTTAAGTATATAGTTATACTTAGTAATTAATGGTGTATCACAATGCATGTTTCTAGGTTGGGATACTTTGTAATGTTTGTTTACAAAGTATACTTGGGTGGTATAATACCTTACTCTTTATTATATGAATGTTATTATTATTTGGATGAGTCTTGATAATCATAAGTTTCGGTTGTGTGTTGTCTTGTAGTTGGGAACCTATGATAGTATGGGATATCATAGGGTACTACAATATAAAAGCATATTGTACCTAGATGGTGCTCAGTGTAGTTATTATACCTAACTAATACCTACATTTATTAGAATAATGTATATATTCTAGTATTTGTTTTGGATAGCGTGTGTTATTATATGGTAGAACTACATCTAGCCTAGATTTTGTGTATGTAGGTGACATCGTAGATATGTATGGTAGCTCGAGGAGTGAGTACGAACATAAGAAGCTAACCCTAATAGGTATTTCTTAGTGTGACATCTATTATAGATTTTCTTAGAATGCTAGTAAAAGAAAATAGCATTATATCACATAATACAATTATGCAAAATTTTCAACAAAATCAAATTTGTAGCATCTTATAAGGATGAACACTGTATGCCATATATTTCATGAGAAATTTAACTGTGCTAGTGGCTAGATATTTCTAGAATAACATAGTGCATTGTGAGGTATGCCTAAAGATTATGTTCTTTTCAGATTGTTATTGAAGGTATACTCGGATAGTATAATCCTGACTTGCTTTATTATTATGGTTAGGTATAAGTCTATTGGTGGTGTTGAGTTGGGTGCTCAAATACAAAGACCTATGATAGTATGGGATGCCATACAGTTTTATAGTATGAAAAGTACCTAGATGGTACATATTTTATTAATTATGTCATGACCCATACCTAAATAAATATATATAAGTTATGGTTATTAATGTTTAAGTAGAGTGATCATGAACTATGATAGTATGGGATATCATAGGATAGTTCATCTTAAATGTATATACTTAGGTGGTACATATTTTAGCTTTATGTTTGGAATATCACATAAATTTATTGTTCTAATGATTTTTTTGGTTATTATTTGAGCAGTATATTCATAATAGTTAGTAGGACAATATGTACACATGCATACAATCTTGAGAGTATAATGAATGATAGGTTTGATTGTTATGTACTATATGACTTTATTTGTCTTATATACTTAGCTATGTTTATCATGTGATTCTCTATGGAACTAGGAATGTGGATTCCTTCATCATTGCTTATATCTAATTTTTATGTGAGAGTGATTGGGTAAGTACACAAGAATCAATTAGCAAGATGTTAGGTTAAAGTGTGTCACTTAGTTGTGGGATTATACCAAAGCTTTAGAATCTCATTTATGTTGTGAGTAGTTTGTTCCCTTTTTGGCTTAGAGTGCCAACTCCTTTGGTGGTGACATCTCATGGAGGAGACCACCACAAGTGAAAGGAGAACTACATTAGACCTTGATTTTGAGGAGTGGATATGTAGGCTGCCCAAGATTTTAGTGGGGCATTGGATCTAGATCCTTAGGCTAGGTTAGGGTAGACTTGATTTCATAGCAATCTATGTGACTAGTTAAATTATTACTAGTACTTAGTATGTGAATTTGGTTGTGCTAATGTCCCTAATGAGATTGTAAACTTTTTAGATCTTACATTTTATTATGCTTGAAGTATTGAAATGTTAAAATTGTTACCTTTTGAGGTTGTTGATTATATGACTAACTAAATTATTATAGAAAATATGGTTGAATGAATGTTCAATATTTATTTTATAAAAAAATATTACTGCTTTTTCTAAGTACAACTAGGCAGGTTATTACAATTATTTACATTGATGACACATAAATGCATTCATGACTCAAAATTTTGGGCTATATATGTGAAATTCAAGTGAATGTTAGTAATTTCACCATCAATTTATCAATCAAACTTTACAATTACTAGCTCTTGACCATCTAAAGAGACCTCTCTTTTTCAATGAACATGAAAAAATAAACTAAATGATTTGCAGAAGAAATTACATAGTTCATATTGACAGAATGGCCTCCTCATCAAAGAAAGTGAGATTTTAATCCCCTTCAGCATACTCTTGTGATATAAGCATGGAATACATGGACATGTGTTTGATAAAAGTTTCCTCAAATTCAAGTTCCTCCATTATTTTGGTCTTTGGAATGATATAGAATATGTGGCACCATACTCTACACAAGACCAATTTTCCCCAGATGAGAAATAGTATTTAGACAACCTGATGCCCATCAAAACATAAGGTATCCATAAAGTAGTGGAAAAACAATAAGTAATTCCTTGTATAAACATGCTTAAAGGTTTTTTTGTTAATGGAAATTATTTTGGGGATTGCTTACACTTTAGGAAAAGCAAAACTGTAGCTAGAGGTATTTCTAGGAGGGATTTCAAAAGGTACCTTAGACTTACATGGCTTGAGACTACCTATAACCAAGTCTTAGACAATGTTTATCTAGAGAACAACACAATAAATATGAAACTAAAATAATATATGGTTAAGGTCCATAAATTGAATCCCAAAGGAGGCATTTCTTCTAATTCCATTATCAAGTTCAAACCTAGGTTTAGGATAAATATGGCCCTACTAAATAGACTATATGGTTTTGAAACTATAACTTATGTAAAAATGGAATGGATCCCTTTTATGGACATTCTTTTACCTTATAACAAATTAGTTTCCATGGGGGAATTCATAAGTGCCCGATTGAAGTCACAAATGTTTTATACTAAACAAAGGCCAAATGATGGCAATTTTTATATGATGTCATATCTATTGGATGGAGTATTATTAATAGTTCATAGGGCACATGGGGAGATATGGAAACCCTCATTAAATACTTTGGAAATATAATATGTGAAGGTTTTTCTTTGATGTTTGTATACATATTCAAAAATGAAATTCAAAAGATATGTGAGAAAATCTACCTTCAAGTATATTAGTAAATTCATGGCACCCATATGCCTAAGTTGTTTGAAAACTTAGAAAGAAACATTGGTAAAATGGTGGATTACTTATATTAACCTAACTACACAACCATCATAATTGATGGGATAAGGGTAGCTTCTCAATTTCTACCACATAATGTCCTAGACAAAATTACAAAATAAGAGGTTGATTTTCAACTCTATAATAACATTGATGAATAACTTGGCCTTAAACATTAGGCCTATTAGTAAAAAAACTCCTCTGAGTATTAGACAACTTCAATTTTTGGTTAGTCCACATTTCAACTAGGTTGGGTAAGTTTGATCCCACTAGAAGTTAAACGTGGCCCAATTCAAGGACTGGGACTCTTGGAAAAAAATTAGGATATATCTCCAATAGCTATAGGAAAAGAAGAAGGTGAACATTTCATATGGTCATTAGGAATATCATCATGATTTCTTTTAAAAATGCATTAGATGATACCGATGTGTGGATTAGGATGAAATATAAATATATGTCTATGATATTTTCACATGCTCTTCATTACAATTCTAATATAACTGAAGAAAAATATAGCGAGACAGAAAAACAAACATAAAAATCATGGGGCTATTAATGGCCTAAAACTCAGCCATAATATTTAGAGTGGTAAGACCAACCTCTCCCTCCTATAAGATAATAGAAAAAATAGAAGAGGAAAATTCTAATAGATAGAGGAAGTCTAACCCCTAAATAAGGAATGAAATTCTAAGAGTTATCCCCCATACTAATATTCCCTCTACATCTCTAAATACTAATACTATAGTTTTGGGAATAGCCAATCCAATGCAGAAAACTACATCTCCTCTAGACTAGCATAACATCACATTTTCTAGGACACCTCTTTCACCACTTACAACAATCACCCATGTTAGTCTCCCCAAGTTTCTACATGCTTCTTTCTTGTCTATTCCATTTGATTCTTTTCCTCAGGAACCTTTATTAAGTCCACCTCTGTTGACTACCATCAATGAGGAGGCATCTCCACAAGTACTCCCTACCATACCATCATATATCCCATTCACCTTTCCTTCAACGATTGTTGTCCCACCAACCATTCCTTCACCACCACCTATAGTGATACTTTTCACCATTATATCTCCTTCAGTCATTTCATATTCTCTCTCTCTTTCCATTCCCCCTATGGTTACATACTAGTGGAAGTCTAAGGTCATTCCACCTCCTCTAAGGGAAACAATTAGAAGAGAGGCCATATTTTGGTCTCCCCACCATAGAGGAATCCTCTAATCAAGAAGAAGTAGAAGAAGAGGAGCCTATACAAGTAATATATTTCATTGAGTATTCAACTAATGAAGGTGAAGAATATGTAGAAAAAATTAAGGTTTGAGACCTATAATAAGTGAAGAGGTAGCCTAAAATGAGGAGGAAGAAAAATTGGAAAAGGTTAAAGCTATGAGCTTGGAAGGCATGTAAGAAGAAGAAAATCTTGCTAGCACTTTGAACCAACAAATCCTCATGGAAGAGAAAAGTCAAAACAAAAATGATTTATTCTCTTATCTTGTTTCATCTATTAATAGTGTATATATTCCACCTATATATTTTCCTCCAACTATTCCAAATATTCTTTTATCTAGTTCTATTGACTCTCCCATTCTTTAAACTTAAAAAGAAATAAAGGAAACAAGGAAAAGAGTACATTTTTATATTAAAGTTATAATTTCTAATTATAACCCTAGAATTCCACCAGTCCTTAAGAAACATTTAGCTCAACTAGAGCTATCTATGAAATAATCTTCACCCATATAGTTATCCACTATAACTATGGAGGAAACCCCAAGCTTGACCAAATATGTAGTTGAAGTCACTCCGTAAAGATAACACTCACCATGGGAGATAATTATCTACCCACCTCTCCATTTCTAACTAAAAATAAGTGCATCATTAGCACCAACAAAAATAACACCTCCTTCAATGACTTCTCCACCTTCCACACTTGAATACCCTAGCCTACCAAATATATAAATAGGAAAACTTATTATTCTCCAATGGGCAAAAGAGATGAAAAAAAATTTGGATGAGATACATAATATATAATGTTCTATAGAGTTACCTATAGTATCTACTTATTAGACAAAAATAATGGAACCACCCAAAGGCTGAGGAAAATAAAGGCATTGAATTTGGATACAAGGAAAGAAATGGAATTTGAATGAAGAGAAAATCTATTTACCTTGGAAAATAAATCCAAAAAAGATCCAAATGATCCTAATGAATATAATAAATACTTTTATGTTTTTGTGGACTCAATGGTGAAGCTTTGAAAAAAAATTACAAAAGTAAAGAGGAGGGAAATCATAGATTTTTGCAGAGATGGACTATATAAGCTCCTCAAGAGATAGTTGATGATGTACAGAGTGCAACCACTAGTCTATATAACATTTTTCATAATAACCAACTTTTAAGAGTAGGAAGCCAATCAAATAGAAAAAAATGCGATTATACTTTGGTACCAATTGAGAGAGTTATAAAAAATATTGAATTTATTGGTTCAGTGCTCCAAAAGTAGTGACTTCAATCAATTAAACTTAATTTCCAACATGGATGAATCATGGTTCCTTAATTATATAAGTTTTATAAGGTATGGTTCCCTCAATTAACATATATAGATGAATTATCTATTGAAACATTTTACAAATAATGAGAGTGAGCCCTTGGAAATTCTAAAAGACATTAGGGTCACTAATGTGATTACCCCTATAAGTGAATTAGTCAATAAGCCAAATTTTGAGATCCTCCTCCAAGTAACCACAAACAACTTCAAGGATGAAGTTAAAGGCACAATATATAAGATAAATGATGAAATTTTTTAATTGGTAATTTTTTCCAAGGATAAGATAACAAAATTTTATTCTCTAGGAGTAGAGTTTAAGAGTTCACTAGTTGAATAAGAAAATTTGATGGATGAGGCCATCAAACTCTTTAAACCTTCTTTCCTCAGTTTTTACATCATTAATAAGGATTTTGAAGTATCACATTTATTATTCAAAGAAATTAGGTGATGGGAAATAGATTTAGGGTTAGAACCAAGCATGCAACCAACTTCTAGTGTTTCCACATCATCTCAGGGTTCTTAATTTTTAGGATTTGTAGTCATGCAAACTCTAAGTGGGCACATTTTGATCCTATAAGGAATAATAGTGTCTACATTTCCTATAGTTTTCACTTCATCATCTTCTTCAACTAACAGTGCCACATCATTACCTTGATAAATATATCGACACACTTGCATGTTTTTTTAAGTAATAACTTTAGTTTCAAATTTATGTTTCATATACATATTGTATTTTTAGTGATGAAATCCTGTTCTAGGGTAACCATTGTACATGCATCCTTTGTATGAGATATAGGCGTAGGTCCTATTTTTTAAATGTATTTTTAAACTTTGATTAATAAATGAGGATTTCCTTATCCTAATCTATGTATACTTGTATTCTTGTATTCCCAAAGGGAGGAAAATTTTGGTTGTTAATATTAATAGACAATTTTGATAAATTATGCAAATTTAGTCTTAATGTACAAAACCTAATTTTTTTCTAACTTATAGATTGTTTAAGAAGTTATATCATTGTATTTTATTAGTAATTTAGTTGTGTATGAGTTATATCTTTTATATACATTTGTTCATATTAATTTATAGATGATCTAAATACCTTTTATAAATAAATCATAATTCCCCCTTGTAGATGTGTTATTATAGTCTAACAAACATGACAACTTTGAATTTAATGTGTTTAAGTTTGTTATATTTTGGTTCCCTTTAGATCCTAACTATATTTGATTTTTTGTGTGATACAATAACATAAATAAAATAGTGGTTTTTTTTAAATCTCTTATATAACCTCTAGTTTAAGTGTTGGTCTTGAAAAGTTTCATCTAGTGCGGTCCACAAGCATCCTTTGTTCCATCTTTGTTGAGTTTATTTTGAAGTCCTACCTTCCTTGGGTTAGAAACATCATCAATACACCTGTATCATGTAGATTTATATTCATCTATAGCCAACCCATCTATGGTAAACAAGCTATCTCTCTCACTGTTATTCCACCAATAAGTTGTTTACAGAATCTAATACCCTGTAACTCATGCTTTGGAGTGAATACTTTTCAGTAATCCTAAAACATTAGAGGCTAACTAATTTAAAGTTTTAGTGGTATGCATAAAACCCACATAAATAGTTAATTAAGATGGCTCTAGAATAAGGGCATGCACTTCTGCCTCTATTTTATTTGAAAATAATCACTTGAGTTGCACTAGAAACACCCAAAAGATTTAAAAGGTCAACCTTAGACACTAAATTACTATTCCAAACTTTATAATTCCATATAAAATTTAGGAATAATAAAGGAGTAAGGAGGTAACCCAAACCTCAATAATTTCCTGCATGTAGACAACCCCATCTTCCATTACTATTGATGACCCATCGTTAGCCTCAGCCTCAACCCCAAATCCAATATTCATTTTAGGCTCCAACCTAGCTAAGTAGTTTTTCTTTCAATGTTATTGGAGTTTTCCATGATCTCCCCTAAAACCTTGAGAAATATTTTCCTTCCTTTTCTCCCTTGAGAGGAAGGACTATAGATGAAAATATCAAGGCCTTCAAAACTATTTTTAGAGTCTTGAATGTAACCCATGAAGACATGGCATGAAGACTATTCCCCTTCATATTATTATACGTATCTTATGATTGGTTTCTCAATGTTATAGAAGGTTCCATTACCTCTTTGGAATAATGTCAAAACACATTTTGGCACAATTTGACTGGGTCACTAATGCAAGTGTTATTTATAAACACTTTAAAGTATGAGAAGAAAGACAAATGGGCCATATAAGCTTTCAATGCTATATTATAGAATATTTATAGTATACTTGAGTCTATTTACATACCTAATTAAGTATTGGCCTTGGATATGTACAAGAATGCTCTTGACTCTGTGACTATTGTATTTATAAATAGAGCTATTGTTATTAATAATTTACCTTTGGTTTATGCTAAATATATCAATATAGAAAAAAACATGAATCCTTATATGCAATATTTTTCCCCACTTAGTCTTGGTTTTGTTTTTCTAGCCTTCCATCTAATTCCAAATATAAATCAAAATATTGTGGCCCAAAATAAGAATGAGGTATATAATCAATTTCATGTAACCCTTGTTATACCCAATTAACATCTCAATTTACTAAATATGTATATGCCTAAGTAGCAACAACATTAAAACCTAAATCAATCATTAATACCATTCAATAATACTACAACACAGAGTACCAATTATGAATCCACAAAAAAATCAATACATAGGATGGTCCAAAAATTGAGTAAAGAATTTTTGAACATGTATAAATACATGGGTAACATTAGAGGACAAAATACTAATCATATATTCATATTACAGAGATATATTAAGCCTTTCAACAGGTCTAGAAATAATCAATAATAGTAAGTCCCATCCAATAGAATGCTAGAGATAAACATTATGGAAGCAACCCTTCCTAACTAGTGTTGTGTTCAAAACACAACACAATATGGTGAGATAGACTACATTGAGTTATACAAAACCTTCAAAATATTTCATAAGGAGATGGAAAAGAAAGAAGGTTCTACACATCAAACATAACCTTTTTTCTCTACTAATACCAGACACTCTAGTATGGAAATGGTATTTGAGACCTATGATCTCCCATATCCATAAGAAGATGAAAAAAACTAGAAGATAATGTAGAAAAGATCCATATATTATAATAGCTCCAGAAGAATAATTAAAATCTAAGGAGAAAGTATCCTATTACTAATTCAACACCTCTAAACAATAATGTTACTACTCTAGATTATCAGGGCAAAAATAGCCCACCTCCCCTTAGGAGAGATGAGCATTTGTAGAGTGTATAACTAAAAAGTAAGGTTGGGTACAACATTCTTGAAGATATGAAGAATACCAAGGCCAATATCACCATGTATGAACTAACTTAGATAACCAAACAAAGATAGTTTTTGCTTAAATACCTAGTAGTAAGATCCTATACATCGTAAAAATACAAAGATGTGCATGCAAATGTGATGGTATTTAAATAAAAACATGAAGTAACTTATTTATACTAACATATAAATGTTTAGAAATAAAGTGTACTACTGATTGGTTGACTCAGGTGCCTTGGCCAATGTGATGCCAATAGTTGTGTGTAAAGATTTGGGTTTGACTCTGGATAAGTGAAAGAGGGTGTTATGATAATTGGACAAGTCCTTAATCCTATGTTGGATAATTAACAAAAATGTGCATTTATTTGGAGTCTAAATAATGTGTGTAAAAGACAATCAAAACATTTGTCATTGACATTCTATAAGCTTACAGTGTGTTGTTGAGCCATGATTGGTCAAAGACACTAAATAAATACATGGTTGCCAAGTTTTCACACGTGGTTTCCCTAAAAGAGTAGCCAAATAGATGCAAGTAGATAGAAAACCAAATATGAAATACTTGATTATTGATTACAACACCACTAATGATAAATTGCACTTAATGTCTTCACATGTAGGAGTTTATATATTCACCACCAAGAAATAGATGCATAAATAGGATTTTGAAGGTTTATCACAATTATGGAATCTACATTTTGATGGAGCTAGATCAAAATAAGTTTTTGGTGTGGGATTAGTCATGCCAGATATGAATGGAAAAAAGTACCTTGCTACTTATAGGTTATAATTACACTAAACTAATAATCGAGTAGAGTATGAACCTTTGATCATTAGCTTATAGTTTGAACTCAAGCACAATTTTAAGTAGTTGTATATCTTTGGTGAATCTTAACTAGTGGTCAATCATATTAGAAACAAGTATTAATGTAAGATCACCTACTTAAAGAAGTATAAACATTAAGCATAAGACATGATTGATTCCTTGAAGGATTTAACATCAGTACCATCCACATAGAGTAGAACTAGACATCTGACTCATTAACAAATTCAACTACTAATTTGCCACCACATTAGGAATCTAAGATGTAGAAGTTCTCAGTGGAGCTAGTTTGTTTCCCCTATATCCCAGATAATGTGGACAAATTCTAGGTGTTTAATGATTATATGGATATTTCAAATCTCAAATAATATATTAGAAAGGCATCAAACCCATGCATGGTGAGGAATTGGGAGAAAATTTAATTTTGAAATTGAAGGATAATAGCTTCCCTCTGGGCATAGTCTCCTTGGAGCAAGCTTTTGATGTAGACCCCAAATCTCATAAGTAGAAACCACCAAGATAAATTGAGTCAAAATTCATTAAATAAAATTTGGGTGCTAACCAACACCTTCAATAATTGAATATAGGCCCAAGTTACACTCAAATTGAGAAATAGAAGCTCTAAGACTTTGCAATAAAATACAAAGATGTGATATCCTAGACATAGGAAGAACTGAAAGTCTTTGACCCCAAAGTCATTAATCACACTATCCCACTAGATCTAGATCATAAGCATTTTAGGAAAAGATAGAGACTAATTAATAAAATTATATAACCTATAATTCAAATGGAAGTATAGAAGTTGCTAGAGGCCAAAATTATCTTCCCCATTAGATGCTGTACTTAGGTAGCCAATTTGGTACTAGTTACAAAATAAAGTGGAGAAATTAGAGTCTATGTAAATTTTAGAAACTTTAATAGAGCATCAGATAAAGATAATTACCCCTTACCTTCACTAGATGAGGTAATCCAAATTGTGAGTCTATTGGAGATTATGTTCTTATTGGATGAATTATGTGGTTACAATTAGGTACTAGTAGAGGTAGAGGATCAGATGAAGATTTACTTCACCAAAAAATGGGGAATTGTTTCATATAATAGTATGTCATTTGGACTAATTAATGTAAGAGTTACTTTCAAGAGAATCATAGAATTTTTTTCCAAGGGCTAGTTAGCAAGTGCATCATCATATACATGGATGACCTCCCTATGTTCTCCAAAGGTAAAAATGACCATGTAGATCACCTCCAAAAGGTGTTTGCCAGATGTAAAAGGTATGGAGTGTCACTTAATTTGATAAAAAATCATCTTTTTAGTTACTAAACATAATTTTTTAGTCCATGTCATCAACAAAGATGGGATATCCATTGATCCAGATCATGTTCAAGACATATTTAAGTTTCCACCTCCAAGTAACAAGAAAGAGTTGAAGTCCTTATTTGGTAAGATAAAATTTGTGGAAACAATCATTTATATATTTTACCATATTTTCAAACCATTATATGCTATGTTGAAGAAAGATGCTAAGATAAAATAGATGACAGAATTCTGAAGAGATTTCCAAGACATCAAGACTATTATTTCTCAAGCCCAAGCTCTAATTAGTCCAAACATCAGTAAGGATTTTTATGTTTATTAATTTTATTTAGAATATATTTCAGATGGTGTGCTTACACAAATGTTAGAAGACAATGAAAATCCCATTTAATTCATGAGTACTAATATGAAGGATGTTCAGTTGAAATAATCCATGATAGATAAGCAAATATACACCCTGATTAAAGCTATCAACAAGCTTAGGCATTATATCTTAAGAAACAAAAAATACACCATTGTCCTAGATCTAGATGTCAAGCTCATGCTTGGTTAGAATGAGTTTGGTGAAAGAGGAGGAAAATGGATGGCCAAACTTTAAGAGTTTGACATTGAGACCAAACCAACAAATATGGTGATAGGCTAGGGGATTATCTAGCTGATGACTAAGATCGATCCATGCATAATTATTAAAAAAATTAATGACACTCAGGTAAATATAAAAAAGTGGTAAACTCAAATAATCTTCTATCTATTCACATGCACCTACCCGTTGAGCTAAATACAGAACAAAGATGATCCCTTGGTCTCAAATCAACTTATTATATGATAAAAAGGAGTCTTGTATAGAAATAACTATGAGGGCATCTATCTAAGATGCCTTTAAAAATAATAAGATAAAAATATCCTAAACAATATGCATCTAAAGATAGGTAGTTTAAATCCCTTGGGAAACATAATATCTTATAAAATTTTGAGGATGGGATACTATTAGCCTACAATCTTCAAGGATGATCATAACCATGTCAAGACCAATCATGATTACCAGATATTTGGGAAAAGATAAGTAAATGTTTCCATGCCTTTTTATCTAGACATTAAAAGACATCATTTTACTTAATGGGTCCTTGATGTTATTTGGGTGATACACCCAAAATCTTTAGCAAGACAAATTTTTTTCATAGCCACTGATTACTGCACTAGGTTAATAGAAGCTATAACAATAAATAATTCCAGAATAATTGTTGTCATCAAGTTTTTATAATAAAATATAATGACCAAGTTTGGGACTCACATATCCTTAGTTTTTGATAATGGCCTCGGTTTTCAATCTTTTGAATTAATAGAATATGCATGTGATATTCAAATCACAATCAATTTTTCTTCAAACTATTATCAAAAAGGGAATGGATTAGTTGAGTCTATAGTAAAAATATAATGGAGGCCATTAATAATTTGGCATAAGATAAATCAAGAGAAAGGTATCTCTTGTTGAAATATGCACTATGAGCATATAGAACTAGACATAGGAAATCCCTCAAGGATTTACCTTTCTTGCTGATGTATGGGTAATAACTAGTATTTCCCATTACTCTTAATATATCAACATACACACTCATGCAAGATTATATTGGGGGAGAGGAAAGAATAGAATCTAGACTATTATATATAGCTAAGATGGATGATTAAGAACTAAATAATTTCATAACTTCAACTAATGACAAGATATTTTCAAAATATGGTTTAATAAGAGATCCAAGATAAAAGCTTTTAGGATTTTGTACTTATTATTTATTTTGGATAAAGCACATAAGATGAAAGGAAAACATGAAAAGTTAACTCCTTTATGGATTGGACCATATTAGATATCATATATCCTAGGTAAGAATGCCTTCCAATTGAAATACCTCCAAGGTAATGACCTCACTTTTCTTGTCAATGGATAGTTTTTAAAGCAATATTTCATGGCTGCACCAACTATAGATGCCTTAGGATGATTGTAAGTAGATATTATAGATGTAGTATTAGAGTATATTTATTTCTTTTTAGGTTGGATTTCCTACTTTCTAGAGTAAGTTATATGCTTTCTAAGATTAGTCTTTCCTACTTTTTGATCTTGATTTCAATAGATTAGTTGTTTTGATTTTAGTAAGTTAGTTTTTATGATTTATATGTTAGTTTTATAAAAAATGCATAACAAACTAACTAATTTATCATAATAAGTCATAAAGGACATGCCAAAACTAAGGGGACAAGATATAAGGAAACACATTTGGTATTCACAAGGATCTACTCTAGCAGTACTAGATTTTTTACGATTGAAGTATGTATTGTGAATAAATTAGGTTTTGCCTGAATTGAATAGATTTACTAGACCTCTTGGATTTATTTATATATAATCATGAAAATTGTAGAAAGACTTCCCATTTTATAATATTATTTACACTATAACATGCTCAAACTTGGATGGGAGATAATAAACATATATTTGTATATGCATTAATAGAGGTCTATTGATTAAAAGATGTTTTATTATACATATACCTGGCCAATGGTGTTTAAAAACCTTTACTATATTTTTTAATAGAGAATATGTGTGTGTTTGTGTGTGTATTATCATATAAACTTATAGAAAAAGGTGATTCAATTAATCACTACAGAGTCTATAGACATATAGCTCATAGTATAGCAAGAATTTAAGTGTAACCAAATGTATCTCTATCATGACTATGGACTCCTGATTAGAAATAAAACAATACTCAAACTTTATTTACTATGTGGTTATAAAATATGAGATCAAAACAAAACCTACAATGTCTATTTAGGATTTTTTTTAAACCCTCATAAAAAGGGAAAATTGAAACCATAAAATTACACATTCAAATCTAAGGAATGAAAAGGGTTAGTATGTTGCATGAGTAATTAGGAGTCTATTTAAAGTTCTAGTTTGTTTATACATTTCTTGGTAGGCCTATAGTTTTGTTATGTTGCATTATTGAGATTTTAGGTTCTCTAAATACTCAAGATTATTTTCCCCTATGACTCACCATTTATTTTTTTTATTATGAGTAAAAAGAGGGTTTGTTTCAAATCAATACCCTTACCCTCGAAATGGAACACATATCTAAGGTATAAATAACCAAATATTACAATATTCTTAGAAGTACAACACAAAAAAGAACATAAAAAATAGCGTAAAAATAGTTGTTAATGACCCACCCAAAACACAATTCAAGAACCAATGGTAAAAGATGAATAATAAATTTTGAAAATATATCTAATTATTAAATCATTTCCTTTAGGTTTTATTCATTCTGGTCTTTCAATTCATGACTCCACCTTCCATGAGGTTTCTACAAGGCCCTCTTGAACGTGGTAACTTGCTAGATGCCTGGACCTCCTCTTTTCTATTTTTCTTCTTTGTTTGAAATTTAATCCATCCTATGACATAATTATAGGTTATAGGATAAATAACATCCCCTGAACTCTCATCACAATTGTAAAAACTCAAGTCAAAATCCTCACTATTGAATATGTTATTTTTTCCCTTCACATGAGGATGTGATGATCAAAATTCTATCTTCTTTATAAATATCTAAAATCTTACCATGTTGAAGAGGTATTAAAATACAACCATGTAAATTAACTTCATTATTTTCTCTCTCTATATCAAGTTGTTCCAATACAATCCCTGTATCTATATCTTCTCCCAAATCTAATGAGCCATCATACTTCAGACCACAAACTGTAAAAAGTTATAAAGAAGAATGCTTCCACCAAGTTGAATCTATTTTTATTTTTTCAAAAGGATAACTAGAAAATAATTGAATAGTATTGAAATAGCTATGTCACTTGAAAGGTAGTCCCTCATAATCTAAAAACTAACTCCATACTTGATTTTTACTATTAGATCTAAAGAGGCCAGAAAATCAAGCATTGTATCAATGAAAACCAAAATTATTGTAGAAATTGTATGAGAAAACAGATCAGTGGATAAACCAATCTATATGAATTTGCAAATGGAGTTACCAATAAAATTAATCAAGGTTTAGTGAAAAATGAAGGGGAAGATGCAAGATTTAGATCCATACTAGTTTGGAGGAGAATGTATCAATAAGGGGATTAAAATTTTGATCTCAAGGTTTCATAAATATCTGGTATTGATTTTAACTTCATTGATGTACAAGAATAATATCTTTATTTGAAAAGAGGAGTAAAATAGTAATAAAAAAAACTTTTATAGAAGGATAAAGTTCCACCTTACCTTCTATTGTAATGATATCCAGTCATTTAAATCCTGGAGATTGGGCCTTAATTTTTCAAACTGGAATATGACTCATTTTTTGAGATAATACTATTTATTCACTAAGACCAAGATGAGGGCATAATTTTCCATATTGAGTGAGATATTGTTAGGATCTGGTTTTAGGGAGTTTCATTTGAAGGTTTTTAAAGGAATTTTTACAACCTCTAAGAATGAATTAACTCCCTTTACCACTTGCCACTAACTACAACCTTAGCCAACATAAGTTATGTCAACCCATAATGTTCCTTATAAGGGGAAAGGGTTAAAAAATCAACCATAAACTATGTTATTCCACCACCTAGAAAGATGTCAGTCTTGTACGATAGTCTCCACAACTCCATACATGGTCCATCATCCTTTACTTAGACACCAATAGAGGGATTTATATTACCATTGTCATTAGAGTTTCTAGAAGGAATGGTTCTAGATTTGTCCTTATCAAACAAAGGTCAAATTGTCTTAACCCCATTTATCATTGGACTATCCTTCCCTACCTTCATAGCCACCATATGAACTAATATTAGTCTCCTTTGAATTCTCTATCATTCTAGTCATTATTTAAATGGATCTAAATGGTTCGAAACCCTAACCCTATCACTATCTCTAGTAGTAGTGGGATTTATTCTCTTTAAGTGGAAAATCCAAAAAATAATTATTATTCCCTAATATATACATCCCATTTTCTAAAATTTAAATGTGGACCCGTTATTATTCAAAATCTTTATTTAGGGTCCTATAAACCTTAGGAATCCATGATATGGATTTATTCATGTAAAAGTCTAGGGTTGTATTCATAATTCTAAACTTACAAGAGTTCAAACTATGAAAATTAAATCATGAATTTATATTTTAAGCCATTTTTAACCTTAGGTTTTCATATTTACCTTTGAAATTTTGGTTCTTTGATTTATGGGATAACAAAACTAATGTTTTAATCTTAATGTTCTTATGTTGTCTTTCAAATAACCTCAACATTATCAATGAAGACTTGATAATCATTCACGACCAGGCCCTAACCTTATTGCACAAAATTAGGATAGATGACATCACCACATAACTAAGAGCCTTTAGATTTCATGAATATCTATAAGTATTAAATGTCCCCAAGTTATAAGACACGGAAAGGTGGAATTAACACATTATACAAAACCTTTTGCACTTCCATTAAAATACTATGTAATTAAAGTATTTGAACCCAAAGAGCATGACATATGGATTTTTTTCATTACACAAAACTTGAGAAAGTTTGAAAGTAAAAAAAATTCTAATGGTCATGAGCTTTTGAGTTTCAAACTTTTGACACTTGGTACATTTTAGTTTACCTAGAACCACTAAAGAATTAACATGGTCTAATGGTTCTGAATTACCATAGTCTAATGGTTCTGATATTTTGAGTTTTGAGTGTTTATCATTGGCACTTTTTTCATTTACTCATAACTTTGGAAGGATTAACATGGTCTAATGTTTTAGAGTTATTATATCCCAAGAGATTATCTATATGAATAACTAGAGGTGTATAAATAATAATAGATGCAGTGGTATAAGTATCAACATTATAAATATTATCCTAGGATCATTTCTCTTGTTTATCTCTAAAAACATATAAAAAGGAATCAACATTTACTATATGCTCCTGAATATATTTCATAAATTTTAGATCATTAGTTTTATCATATTGTTCTTGAGTATTGTGTTCTAATATGAGTGTCATGATGTTCCCTTCAAAAGGACAAGGGATAATTACTAAAATATCCTTTGAAGTTGTAAACTTTTAAAAATGTATAACATATGCTTCCTCCCTATACCAAGTCATTTTAGATTTTAAAAAATATATTGGAGAACAATAATTATATAATATATTAGTGTAATCATTTATGATAGGAAGATCACGAATTTTAACATTATTCAATATATATTACTGATTAATTTGAAATTGAATCCTAATGATGACATAATGAATAGCATACTCAAATGTAATACAATTTGTAACAAAAAAATTCATGTTCTTATGAGACATATGAAATAAAATTCACTCATTTATCTCATTATGAATAAATACAAGTAAAAATCAAGGTATAAAGGTGGTATAGGCAAGGTTTTAAATGATTGTGTGGGATCTCAAATATACTTGTTCACTGATTAGTGTCAGCCTAATGTTTTAGATCAATAATTATATATAAAAAACTATGGATGTAAAACATTAACCATATTTTTTAAGGGTATAATGAGAGTAACTTTCCTTGGTGATATGCTCCTCTCAAGGGTAACACAACTCGATCAACTAAAATAGGATTCCTATGGTATCAACAAGTAACATTAGGTATTTTTGATATGTCATGAGGTAAATGGAAACTAAACTTTATGTTTATTATTTTAAAATGGATATTAGTATTTTTGGAAACCCCTCACACCACAATGTTTGTAGAAAATATCACCATGTAGCCTGTAATGATAGTCACTACATAGTAATAAAAACTTCAAAACATGGTTTAAAAAAATAATCACAAGTAAATATAAAAATAAAATTGAAATATTTATCACAAAAATCCAACTTGAGGTCAAAATAAAGATTTTCTATGTTAGATGTTATCTGAGTTTACAAGAAAAAAATTTCATTGTCAGATTAAATCTAAGGTTGAATAAGATCAAATTATGGTGTGTTGAATTTATATCCAAGGTTGAAGGTTTTTTTATTTTTATTTTTAATAATTTAAATAAATTTGAATGAAATCCTAAGACAAAAATAAATAAAACAACAAATAATGTTACAAAAATAGCGGCTTCATGAGAATGTTTAATGTACTTTTAATTGAATGAATCAAACTAAAAGTTCTATGATATTAAAATTGGTAAATGGGAAATATACAGACATAGAATTAAAATAAAAAAATATAAAATTATAAAATTATAAATCATCTTAAAATATTAAATTCACACACACACACACACACACACACACACACACACACACACACACACACACACACACACACACACACACACACACACACACACACACACACACACACACACACACACACACACACACAGATTCTATGTTGACTATGTAGACTGATTATAACTGGAAACACCCTGAAACTACCTATAAATTAGGTTCTATCTAAAAATATAAATTTAAAATATATCAGGTAAAGGACACAATAGAGGATAGGGATGAAATAAATAATTTTATTTTTATTATGGCCATGTCCTAATTGATATGAGACTAATTTTTATTTATGGGTCTACGCACCTATCTACAATGATTTACTGACTTTATGTGTACATCAATTTGTTGCATGAAAGACTTGAAAACATAAAAATCATAGCTATTTAAAAATAAAATAAATATATAAAAAATTAAAATTTAGGAATAAGTTTAGGGTAATAGATGATCTATCCTTAGAAATCCATGCATAATCTAAATTTTGCTTACATATGGGGATTAAAGGCCTCAGGCTAATGTAGTTACCCATATTAGGGTGAGTGCGTGATCCATGATTGTGTAACTATATGACTGTAGATATAATATTGATTGTAATGATTTTTAATGGATTCAATTAACCTAAATAAATTAAATTCAAACTTGGCCTATGAGTGTTAGAATGCAACAAAATTGAATTTGGAAAGAATAGTGCTATTTTTCTCAGTGTGAAGTAGAACTTCCAAGTGATTGTTAGATGTGTTTTGATAAGCCTTGATGTGGATATATATGGTAATATTTCAAAATTTTCCACTAACTAAATTTTCTAAAAGTGTGGGAATGGTTAAGTGTAATGTTTCTCATTAAAAAAATTACTTTTGGAGAATAGGGGTTAAGGTCGTGCTAGTGGACAAAGCCACATTATGGTCCTATCTGACCTAGCATGGTCATGATACAAAATTAAATTTTATACTTGAAAGGTTTTTACAAGGGTATGTAAGCATATTATGATGTATAAATTATGTTATGAGTCTTTACAAGACATTTTTTTATAGTATTTAATGCTCCCATATAGATTGAAAGTTTACGAAATGGCTAGTAGTCCAAGTGAAGAGAGGATGTCAATTTTTAACCATCTGAAACACTTAAATATTAAATTTTAGTGTATACATTGAAAAACATAAAAAATATAAAATAATGCATTAAAATGATGTATACTAAATGATAGACTTACAAATAATAAATTTAGAACTAGGTGATTGTGGACTCACCTCACATAACCTAAATGGTTGCCAAAGGATGTAAAATATTGATTATATCAATAATGCATAATCATATAGAGCATATACATAAATTTAAATATGTGCATATAAATGTAAACATTAACTAAATTATCATTACTTTAAATTTAAAAAGTATAATTATTTCATGTTCTCACTAGTCTTTATCTATGAATGAGGTGGTGTTGGGGAGATAGTATATTTTGGGACACAAGTGCATTTTTGGTTTCAAGTTTATATGATCCAAGTGCATTACCCATATCATATGTCATCATGTATAAAAGCAAAAAATAAAATAAGTTAATAATTAATAAATTAAACTAAACTTATTTTAAGAATATTTTAATTATTTCTTCTCGATGGAGAGAATTAAAAAACATACATGTGTGTATGGAATTACAATTCTAATTAAAATGTCATCATCATAAAAAATTAGTCTAGATGAGTTACCCATAACATGTATCATCATATATACAAAAAAAAAAAAAAAGAGATCAATTACATCAATTAATTAAAAATAAACCTATTAAGATAAACTTTAATTATCAGAGGGGAGAGAGAGAGAGAGAGAGAGAGAGAGAGAGAGAGAGAGAGAGAGAGAGAGAGAGAGAGAGAGAGAGAGAGAGAGAGAGAGAGAGAGAGAGAGAGAGAGAGAGAGAGAGAGAGAGAGAGAGAGAGAGCATATTTCTCTCCCTATGTCTCTTTAGGAAGAGGAGTAAGAGGATAGGGAAAGGTTAAGAAAGAGAGAACATTAAAATTATGGTGTATATTAAAAAATATATCAACTTAATAATACTTGCACAACCTCAATATAGGGTAATACAATGTTAATGTTAGCCTCAACAATAGAATTCAATCCATGTGAGGTACCCATTATATTAGTCATCATGTATAAAATAAATAAATGAAATATGTCAAATGTGAATTGATTAAGTAAAATTTTCAAGATAAAATTAATATTCCTTTAGATACATGGAAAATTTATAATTATTTATATGTGTGACTGCATATGGTGAAAACGATAACTCCTAGATATTTGTGTTGTGTGCTAAAGTGTTAAATCAATTGCATATGGAATATGGTTTTATAGAGTGTCTTGTACATATATGCATAAATTATATACAAGTGTGTGTATTGGATCTATAGATGTAACACATGTATGTATAACCTAAATGGGTCGTCCAATCCACTTCCTCCTACATGTTGTGTAATGATGTATAAGAGCTGTAGGACATATGATAGCTATGCCATTACATGAAGCTTAAATATTAAAATAGGCACAAATATATGTCCCATAACATGTATCCCTTATATTAATCAAAATATGAATCCCATGGTTAATCATTACTTATGTGAAACTTACTGATGTGGGTTTAATGCACACACATGTTGAGGTATAAAATATCTCATTTTATGATCACCAGATATAACCTAGGGTATGAGTTATATTTTGAGGTTATCTAATGAATTGTAGTGGTATAATAGGTTAGTTATCAACATAGATTGACACCTTTGGACACCCTAAATATTCCACCTTAGTGTCATCACTAAACTACTATAGATTATATTTTGCATTCATCACTTATTCTAACTAATCCATTATTCATCAAAAATTTGGATCAGAATTACCCTAATTATGACATGGCTTGTCATATAGTCCCACCAACATTACACTTTGATCAATTATCTAAATAATTAATATTATTTATTTAATTAATCATTACTTAATCCATGTAGATAAAAATAACAAAATTAAAATAAATAAATCTAATATTTTCCTCATCATCCCACTCAAACTTAATATTTAATTCATTCAAACCCCTCATTTATTCAACCAACTCATTTACCTATTCAACCTCTTAATTAAACTCATTCAAACCATTACAAAACTCATTTAATCAATTCAACCAATTCATTAACCAACATACTCAAATTCCAAAACCAAATCATTTTTTCCCTCAAATTCCTCAACCAAATCATAAATTCCCAAATTTATCATTAAATTCATTTGACTAGACCAAATAACATATGTCCAAAATCAATTATTTCAAATAAATCCTAATTTATCCTTGTCATCCATCCTACATCCAAGAAATCTATAAATTGACCTTACCTCTTCCATTCAAATCAAATGTGATCACATAAATTTGAGATCATGTTGAGAGATAACAAATATGGAGAAATCATATCAATCAATAAATGAAATCAAGCATCACGATGTCAAATTCTACTATAATTATTGCATATAAGTTCTTGAGATCAACCAAAATCCATAAGGTATGAGCTAATCTACAAAAGCAAAGGAGAATATCATATGGAAAATAAAGGTATGTATAATTTTTATCTCTTTTATTTGGCTTAATTTGAGTTTTTTTTATTTGTTTCTAGTTTAATCTTCTAGTTTCTTCATTCACATTTTGCCACACCTAGTGGGACATCCCCTTTTATCTAGACATATTTTTTTATATTATGTTTTAGCATGTCTATTTTATTTTGTTCATATCTGATACATACAAGATTTATTTTTAAAAATATCATATATAATTTTATTATTCATGAAAATATAATCAAATAAATATTTTTTTTAGAAAATATTGTGTGGATTTATTAAAATTTTCAACTTATTATTTTTAGTAAATTTAGAATAGGAGGAAGAAGATGTCTTATTTTTAATATTAACCTCTAAGTTTCATTTGTTTTCTAATTTATATAAAAACCTCTCTTATGTTTTAAAAATACTTGATGAATATATCAATAATTGTAAAAATATTAAATAGATTCTCCCAAAATGTATAGTTTACTATTTTTAGTAAATTTAGCATGTGAGGATAGAGATGTATTATTACTGAAATTAATTTATAATATTCATTTGATTTATAATTTTTTTACAAACCATTTTATTTAAAAAATTATTGCATGGATTTCTTATAGTTTATAGTTTTAAGTAAACTTAGCATAACATGTTGGTCATGTCTTATTTTTCATATTGATTTGTGGGTTTTGTTCAGTTTCTAAATTTATACAAAAACCTTTTTCATATATAAAAAATATTTAGTATATATCTCATAATTTTAGATTATTTATTATAGGGTATTTATGAATCAAATATTTTTTTATTGTTACTAGTTTTCGTGAAGTGCGAGAAATCATTTCACAAAGACAAAATCAAAACTACTAATCCATGTTTTTATAGCACCTCTTACTAAATATTTACATTTTTAACACTTAATCATTAAAAATCAATGTATTTACTTACATTTATTTTTTTTGTGTGTCTTGGTTAGATATCTAAGTTGTGTATGCTCTTCTCTTGTGTCAGAAGGAGATCTTGAAAATTAGATAGAACTTAGTTGTTTATGTATCTGAAGTAAACAACCATGTATGATATTTTATCACATTGAAAAGTGATATTGGGCATCGAAAATGGGGTTTACTTTTGATTTTGATTTTCTAGTGTATTACAATAGGGAATTCATCACCAAGCTTTAATACCAAGCTTGTATTCTAGTGGGTTATATAGATTAAGGAGTAGTTGTCATTATTGTCTAAGTGGTTACACGTTTTACTAGCACTATGAAGTGAGTTGGTTTCATTTAGTAATACCCAATCCTAAAAACAAACTCTTATAAAAATATGTTCCTCAAGTACCAAAAGGTATAAAAAGGACTCCTATAGATAATCCCATTTAAACTTAGATTAATAACCTTTCGATAGTAATTATCTAGTGGTTTCAAGAAATAACATTCTCTAAGGTCACCCACAATGTACCTTTTAGATATTATTTGTGGGCCAATACTCAAATAAACTCCTACTTGAATATAATAGATTGTCTTTGCACATGTCTTTTTATTTTCCACTTGTGTTAAAGCAATTTTTTTACCAATTTAATATGAGAGAAAAAACCAAAATCAGTGAAAAAAGATTGAAACTTAAGAAATGGCATACCAAATAAGATAAACCCAACTAAATCAAGATATTGATGATAAATTTTTTTTTTTTAATCATAATATGCATATCCCACTAGTAAAAACTAATCCAATATCCCATCCATTTTTAACAATCCTAATCCTGATATTCATTATCAACCTCTTCAAAGAGAAGCCAATTTTAGAGCCCAAATTCCAAAAATAAAACCTCTCTATCCAACTCCAAAAAATTGGTGAAAAATGGTAGGCTTTTTATCCCTTATGAAGCCGCTAACATCAAGATATTCATCACCTAATCAATCTAATGACCTACCCAATCCACCAGCCAACAATCCAAAATATCATACCAACTAGGCCCTTGAGTTTTATAAACTCCACTTTATCCTACCCTTACCAAAAAACAAACCTAATAAAAAATCAAACAATTCACAATCAAACCTTGTAAGAGCCTATCTTGATTAGTTAAAACTATATTTTCACTAACCCTCATTTTAAATATCCACCAATCAATAATAATGGTTTTATAAATCATTCCTCACCTTCCCTTATCCTAAAAATAATTAAATAAAAAATCCAACACGAAGTTGGCCCCTGAGCCATAATAATCAACCTATCTATCCCTTAAGCCACAACAATCAAGCTATTCGATCTTTAAGCCACCAAAATAAAATTGTCTCCTACCATCATCACTATAAAGAACATATCTTACCAAGGAATGGAGTGTGTCCACATTTGAAAACTACCAATTAGAGATATGCTAAGATCCCATTCCAATGAATGATCAAGCTAATACACACCTAAGTCAAGGTAAAAGCACTTATAATATTCATATCAAAATAAACTCCTAATCCCAAACACTTTTTCAACACCTATAGTTAATTCAATCACCCATATTTGACCAACTCATCTTTGATAAACCCAAAATTTGATGAACCCATCATTGACTAAACCTTCTTCAACCAACCCATCTTTAATGAAGCCATATTTAATTAACCCTTATTTACCAATATGACATACCTCCCCCACATGATCATAAATCAACCCTCAGATATCGAGGTCTCTAATACCAGTCTTAAAGTAAAGATGGTACTTGTAGATAATGAAGTCAAAAATTCCCTTCATATGGCTATGCTCCTTCTTTCTCTTAAAATTAGTGGCATGCCTATTATAAATAATAATAAGGAACAAACATCATATCAAATTGGTTTAACCTTAATTATGAAATCCAATATTATTGAAGATGATAAAACTAAAATATCTAATGACCCCTTACTATACGCTAATGGATTTGTATCATATTTCAAAGCAAGAAATATCTTCTACCAAATAGAATGTGCAAAATCATGAACTATAAAGGAAGAAGACTTGAAATTCATGAAAATTTAATCCTAGAGCCAAGCCACATGGACAAAAACAAATGATTTGAAGTTATTGGATAAAACTCCTCTATTGATCAATACAAGAGTGTTAATGACACTTCCACTATTGTTGATGAAGTTTTTACTGACATTAAAATAGGTTCCATGCATAACCTTTATGTGTATATTGCCACCACTAATCCTATAAATAACATCAATCCTTTCATTAATTATCTTAAGTTAAAAAATCCTTTCACTGACACCACCATCCATACCAAAAACCTTGACCTCTAATACCCTCAACTCATTGACTAGGCCCAACAAAATCATTTCTATTGATCTCCTTATAAATGATACAGGTGTCCCCAAAATTATGAGACTCTAAGACAACATTTTCTTAGGGAATAAAAAACATGGATTCAAAATCAATATTAATTGGAAACATATTTTGGGGAACAAGGAGAGTTAAATAATCTGAATGAATAAAAAAACTAAAAAATAATTAAAAAATCTAAGTTCCCTAGTGAAAACCTCTTTCAGGTGCTATCAAACCAAAAACATCAAAATCAAAAAAATAAAGATAAGCCTATTAGTGAATGATTGTTTAAGGCACTAATATACAAGTAACTCAATCTCCCTCTTCCATCATCATAGTTTTAAGACAAATATACATCACTTGTTGAATAAAAAATTAATGTCGATGTTAGAATAGAGTAAAATGCCAAAATCACAAATTGTAGCTACTCTCAATTAATCATAACATTAAAATTTTGTCACTCTTCCAAAATAATTATATTGACATTGTAAAAGTCTATAGAAATATTTAACTTGTGATAATGTGACTTGTGGAATAAGATGAATGATTTTCATAATCAATTCCCCAATTAACTAACTCAGTCCAATCATCATGTACAACCTAACAGAATTTACTACATAAGGGAAACCACTTGGTTTATTGATAATATTTTTCACTAAATTTTCAACCTAGGGTCTATATAAATTTTTAACATTTTGATATTGTATGTACACACTAGGATCTTTTGTAGGTTAAGATACTACTAGTTCCATATAGGAAACACACTTTGAATAATTGTAAATGATAAAATGTAAGCACTCTTGCAAGAAAGAGAATATACATAAATTAAACTAAGACTATTTTGGAATCTTCATGTGTTTGAAATGAATATAATCAATCAAAATAACCTAATAAATTTACTTAGAAAAAATCAATCTATAAGAATCAAGAAACATTAACACACATAGATGGAATTGTAAACACACAACATTAACATAAAATATCTACTTAAAAAATGGGGTTATCAAAATAACTACTCACAATTAGGACATACTTAGTTGGACTTGTTCTTTAGAAATCACTTACTTATATTGATCAAGTTTGTAGCAATAGAATGATTGTTATACGAAATTAAATATGATTAAAAATTATTCTTTACTTAATATTCTTCTTTGTTTATCTTAATTAGGAACTCCTGATCACCTAAAAATCTTCACTGATATAGATATAAGAGGTGTTTGTTATCGAAGAAAAGACATACTAGTTATAACCACAAGATTATGTGAAATGACAGAAATCAAAACAAGACAAGAAGGTGTTGAGATGTTTAAATATATATGAATTTATAATCCATAAATGAAAATCTTGATCTAATGGCATTCCCATATGGTTACAACAACTGCTCATCAAATTTCATGTTTTTTGGATGTCATTGAATGAGATGGAAGACAATTAGAATTGAGAACTGAAAATTACATTGTGATCTTTAAAATGGTCACCTAGATTTGTTGTTTTAGGTGCACTCAGAAATTTATTGCAAGTACACTTAGCCAATTATTTTGGGTACTCCTTAGTTTTTGTTAGTGTTGTATTTTCTAAAGTCTAATTAAATAATGGATATGGGTATGTCTACCAAAAATATTATAGGATATTCAAATATAACACCTATCTTCCCATAAAAATTAACTGTGAAAATATAAATCATTATGAAACCATTGAAGTTTACTAAAAAACATTGAAATGTCATATTTAAAATTAAAATTTGACTTACATGGTTGTGTGTGTGTGTGTGTGTGTGTGTGTGTGTGTGGGTTTGTATGTGTTTTTACATACATACACATATGTATGTATGTATGTTGTAGATACATTCATACATACATACACACATACATACGTACATACATACATGCATACATACATACATACATACATACATACATACATACATATGTATATTATGGAGGAGAAAAAATATTATATTCATTCTTAAATCAAAATACATTACAAAGATCCATATTTATATAGGAATATGAGCTCATAATAGTTATTATAAAATACGAATGATAAAACCATAGTAAATAGAATATCTCTAAAACATTAATGGGAGTAACAAAATGCCAAGTTTAAAAGACTTACATGATTTACTAACCTAAATAACCCAAAAACCTGTCTATGGTAAATAAATATATACTAATTACTAATTACAAACAATTATGAGTAATTAAAAATTACTCATTTAATTATAATGGTGAATTAATCATCCTAACATCCCCCCTCCAATTAAACATTATCTCAAGTGAATAGGAGAGAAATTCTCTAAATTCCTCATTTTTTTCTCGTATAAATGCTTTAGTAAAAACATCTTCACATTGCTGATATGTCAAGGAATACTAGAGCTGTATGTTGTTGTTCTGAACATGTCCATGGATGAAATAAACTTGTACCTCAATGTGTTTAGTAAGTTAATTAAATAATGGATTATGAACAGGTTTCACTACTCCTTCATTGTCTACATGAAGAATTATTGGTTAATCCTATGGTAATTCAAATCCTTCAAGTATACGTTTGATCCAAATAAATTCATAGATAGCACCTCCTATGACGTAATATTTTTATTCTATAGAGGAACTTAAAACAAAATGTTTCTTCTTACTCCCCTATGATATCGATTCAGATCCTACAAAGAATACAAATCCTAAAGTGGATTTCCTATTATCAATGTTCCTTGTATGATCTAAATTTGAGTATCTTATCAAGAAGAATTTATGATTCTTATTGTATTCTAGGCTAAAATCCATAGTTCCTTTGATGTACCTAAACATTTGCTTTGATGATTCATAGTGACTGATCTTAGGATCTTGCATAAATCTTTAGAGATAAATGATAGTATAGTTGATGTCTGGCCTAGTGTAGGTTAGGTATATGAGACTCCCCATCAACTAATAATATTGATTTGTGTTTACCTATGGTGATGAATCTATTCAAGACATCTAAATTTTTATCTCCATAGGTGTGGTAATTGGTTTTCTATCCATCATTTTAAATTTATTAAGCATTGTCCTGGCATATTTAAGATGAGATATAAAAATGTGATTTTATATTTTACATACTTCTAAGCCAAGACAATAGTGTAGAAGCTTGAGATCTGTCATGTTTAATGATCAATTTAGATATTTCTTTATTGATTAAATCATCTTCACTGAACTACCAGTGATGGCTAGATCATTGAAATACACAACTACAATTAATATCCACCCTTGCTATTTGAGGTAGATATTCAGATCATATGGACTCCTTTTAAATCCATGTTTCAAGAGATGCTCATCAATCTTGATATACCATAACCTGGGAGCCTTTTTAAGACCATATAGTGATTTGACAAGTCTACAAACTTTATCTTCCTTTTTAGATTTGATAAAACCTTATGGTTAATTCATGTAGACTTCTTCTTATAAGTCTCCATTATGGCACTTTTCATGTCTATTTGATGGAATTTCTATTCAAACTATGTGGCTAGATAAAAAAAATCATGATCATTTTGATATTTATTATGGGATTAAATGTCTCATCATTGTCAATGTCTTCTTTCTGAGCATACCCCTTTACATCCAATCTTGCTTTGTGCTTGTCAAGATTGCCATCTACTTTGTACTTCATCTTGAAGATCCATTTGCATCCAATTGGCTTCTTCCCTCGTGAAAGATCTACAATCTACCATGTTTTATTTTTCATCAGTGAATTATATTCTACATCCATGACATTTTTCTAAGGTTTCAACTATATGGCTCCCTAAACAATAAAAGGCTTGATAGATTCGACAACTATACTAATTAAGGCCAAATTGACCTCTCCATGAGCCATACTTTGAGTCCTTGGTCCAAAGGTGGATGTGTTTAGAAAAAAAATCTAAGTTTACATCTTTGAGTGTATTTGTATACCATTTAGGTGTACATTGAGTAGTTTTTGTTGGTGGTGGATTTGCACTATTATTCCCATCATCATTATTGTATTCATCTAGGAGGTTACAATCTTCTATATTTTCTATGGGACTGATTTCTTTATCAAGTGTACTTGTAGAAGTATCTTCTTCTTATTTATTTTCAATGAATTCAACATGCATATTGGTGTAAATTTTTTTGGGTTTTTATCCATGAGTCTATAGGCTAGTTCTTCACAGTACCTTAAGAACATATATATTTTTGGATTTTATATCAAGTTTAGTTAGTTCCACTTTGGGAATGTACATACCTGCTTGGTATCCAAAACCTCAAATATGTACTATAGATGGATTTTTACATGACCAAGCTTCATGTGGAGTTACTCCATAAAAAACTATAGTGGGTACTCTTTTAAGTAGATATATGGTAGTTTTGGTAGCATATGCCAAAAATGCCTTTGTCAATCATGAATCATGTATCATATATCTCACCCTTTCTACAATAGTGTGATTTATCTATTAAAAAACTACATTTTATTATGGTTTATGTGTAAATTCCATTTGATGATGAATTCTATTTTATTGTAAAAAAATTTAAATTCATTACTAGTGAATTCCCCCCACATGATCTAAGCGAAGGGTCTTGACTTTTTGACCAGATTTTATTTTAACAAGCACTTTAAAATTCTTGAAATTTTCAAAAGCTTGATCTTTTGTTTTAAGATATTAGACCCACATTTTTTTATAATGATCCTCAACAAAGATAATAAATTACTTAAATCTAAAATGGCTAGGTGTCATTAGTATGCACAAATGGTGTGAACCAGATCGAGTTTACCATTGGATTTATAGGTAATTTTTTAAAATGTAACTCTATGTTGATTTATTGATAAGCAATCATGACATTTATGTATACCCTTTTTAATATGTGGTAAGCATATTACCATGTTGTAGTGGTGGAGTGTGTTGAGATATCAAAAATTGATGTGAGCAAATATTCTAAGCCATAGTTGTGTTGAGTCTATGTCCTTTACTATACGTGTTTGATTATTTTTCTAAATGAAATCAATCTGAAACATACAATTCACTTTGGATGCTCATGTAAAAATTTTAAAGTTTCTATATTTGTCTTCGATCAAACATAATTTCTTTCCACATTTACTATCAAAGTCAATCTTCAAATTGTGATCTAAGAGTTGACTTAATAATAATAATTATTTGGTTAATATAGGTACATAGAAATCATCTATAATTCTACATGTTTGTGTGCATAGGGATAAGGAAATGTTTCCAATTCCTTTCACATTGTATGAGGTATCATCACCCAAATGAACATGATTTTTTTTGGTGTGTCCTTCAAAGTGAAAACCTAATTTTTTCTACCTATCATGTGTCGAGTTGCACTTGAGTTAACATACCATATCTCACTTTGTGATGTGGATTCATCATGGATATCTACAGAGTACAGGTAGTCTTATTCCTCATCATGTTCTTTTTGTTCAACAATATTGCCTTTATGCTTTGATTTCTTCTACCATGTCCCCTTTTTCTATCCTTGTGGCTGACTAAATGAGCCAAGGGATGATTGTTGGTTAGTGTAATTCTAACCACTAGAAGATCTTTTTCTGAAGGTATTATACCAATAATATTTTTGTTCATGTCCCTAATGACCAAAAATGAGACATTATTTTTATGACCTTCCTCGTGAATTCTACCTTGAATTATGTTTTGATGAAGATTTGACTAGTTTCTTTCCTTTCTATTGATGTGAAGCCAATATATGTTCTTTTTTATTGTCCTTAGTATTGAAAGACTCTTCCTGTTGTGACATATTTACCATTTTTCAAAACATGGTTTATATTCTTTGATATTCAAAGTGGTCACAAAAATCCTATATGATGGTGGTAGTGCTCTAAAGATAATAGGTACAAGAGAGTGATCTAAAACTATCTCACCCAAATATTTAAGTGATGCCCTCAGTGTTGAAATACATCTTAAAAATGCCTCCACTATTTCTCTTAATCTCAATTTGAGAGAGTGGAGTTGACTTTTCAAATGTAGAATAGTGCTCTTATTTTTAGCCTCATATATAGTTTAGATCTTGTCACAAGATTCCTTAGATGCTTTGGCTTCATATATTTATGGTTAAACTTCATTCGATACTCTGAAAATGAGTATTAACTTAGCCTTTGGTTGGCTTTGTCAATCTTACATTTCTGATCAATGTTTATTTCATGATGGGTATATGATCCATCTAATATAGAATAAATTTATTCAAACTCCAATTTATTTCTAAGTTTTATCTTTCAAGAAAAGTAGTTGTCACCTTTGAGGAGCTATGAATTCATTAAAAAGAATTTTGGAGCCCGTGTAACCATTATCAAGACTGTGGGTGATGGATTGGTTCTTTATCACTCTAGGTATATAGGTCTCCTTTTCTATATACCATCAGACCAATATACTAGACATTTATTTATATGTGCCCTTCATTTATACTGATTGATACGGAGAAGAAGATCACCCTTTCAATATACCTGATAGTAAAGGAAAGAGGCATAAACGTATGGGAAAAATCTGATAGTTGGTACCTAGATAGTACTGAAAAGGGTTCATTTAATTACTATCACCTTCTTAGATGGATTTATACAAATGTATGTGTTACCTCACTATATACATGGAGATTAAACATGATAGGATTTACGCTTTTTGATTGTCATGAATAGGTAAATGAAGGGAAGGCTATGAGTGTATGTGTCTTATTTCTCCCTAATAATTTAAAAGAATGATAACTTGATGTCATTACTGAAAATATCTTAGGTGTTGTATCTAGTAACTCAAGCATGATGGCATTGCGAATAAATGTTATTTAAAGGCATAGCTATGATCGAACACTATGTCGAGTTTAAAGACTCATGATTTTTTGCAATACAATTACAAATTCTTACAATACAATATGAAATTGAAATTTATAATGCTTGTTAAAATTTAAAAAAATCACCTTTTTATCATTTTTATGTTTGGGCTCTTTGGCCTCTTTTTGGCAAAGAAATCACTTTGTTAATTTTGTCTTATTTCTTTTTTTCTTAAATTTTTTTATATGACTTTTTATGTTAATTTAGTTAGTTATAACTAAATTTAGTGGTTGGCTATATTTGGAGGGACTGCTAAAATTTGCACCAAAAAAATATTTTGGGGGATTGAACCTCCCACCTATTATTTATAAAAATAACCTTCCTACCAACTTGTGTATGCATCATTTCAAGTTATAAAAAAGATAAATAGGTATTTAAAAGCTATTAATGGCTATTTTAAAAATAAAACTACTCCTTACCCAATACCATGGGTTGGCCAATAAGTGGTTTTAGATTTTAAAAATGCAATAAAAGAATTTTTAGAATGGTGGTTTTGAGAAATTAATAAGGTGGCTTTGTGAATACTTATAGAAAATAGAATATTTAAGTGGTATTTTTGGGGATTTAATAGGTTATTGGCACTTTAGATTGAATCTAAAAGCTTATAAACTGCATGTTTTTAGTTATATAGTAAAATAATATAAACACCAACCTCTTGTTTTAAAATATTGATTCAATGACAATAGGTGGATGCAAAGCTTACCACACCTAGATCACCATGCCCAGCTTACCATCAACATGCCCAACTCACCAGAGGGATGCCACTATGTGTACAAGGTTGATGCAATTCCACACATGTATTTTTTAGCACCAAAGAAATATATATATATATATATATATATATATATATATATATATATATATATATATATATATATATATATATATATATATATATATATATATATATATATATATTAGAACTGTAGTATTTGTCTCTTTTCCATGGCCTAGTCAATCATCAGATGCATCTACAACTTTTATTATGGCTTATCATTGCCAAGCATCATGCTCAGTATACTAAAAAAAATCAAAGCTTCGATGTTGCTTCTTTTTTTTATTAAAGCTTGTGGCATCTTCTAGATTTGATGTGGGAGTCTACGAGCTTCTCTACATAGGTTCAAGATCTCTTAAGAGCTTTGATTCTAGATACAGAGGAATAAATTATTATAATAATTCCAACATCAAAATACATTGCAGAGATCTATATTTATATAGGAATATGAGCTCGTACTAGTTCCTATAAAATAAGAATGATAAAAAAATAATAAATAGAATATCTCCTAAATATTACATGGGAGTAAAAAATAATCTATGTTTAAAATATTTAGATGATTTACTAACCTAAATAATTCAGCAACCTATCTATGATAAATAATCATGTGTTAGTTACTAATTAGAAATAACTATGAGTAATTAAAATTTAATCGTTTATTTATAATGGTGAATTAATCACCCTAACATATATGTATATGTATATGTATAGATAGATAGATAGATGTGTGTGTGTGTGTGTGTGTGTGTGTGTGTGTGTGTGTGTGTGTGTGTGTGTGTGTGTGTGTGTGTGTGTGTGTGTGTGTGTGTGTGTGTGTGTGTGTGTGTGTGTGTGTGTGTGTGTGTGTGTGTGTGTACATATATACATACATGTATGTATATAATAAAAATTAGCAAAGAAGGAAGGGTTTAGACATCAAATGAGACCTTTATTGGGGCCCATCACACCCCTCCAAAATTAAGGTGTTGCACATCTCTTGGGAAAAAATGGTGGATCATTAGAGAGCTGTAAAAGATGAAGAAAACATGAAATGAGGAGGCACGGCTCTAGATTCACAATTTTTTTCATCACCTATTTAATGTTGTGGAAGGTATCCCCTATGCCTCTAATGTATCAACAATTTAATTATTTTTACTATTTTATGATGATAAAATTAGAATAGTAATGATAGTCTCCAATTTTTATTGCTTTGAAATATATTTCAAATATAAATATGCTTCTTATTATACAAAGTTAAATTACCAAGATTTCTTTAATAAAAGTTTGTTGGGGATTTTATTGAAGAAATAGCTCCATAAAATCAATATAATGAAATTATATAAATAAAAATTTATATTAGATAGTTCAAGGATTTCATGAGAAAATTTTAATGTACCCTTGATTTGTGATTATTATAAACAATGCATGAAAAGATAAATGTAATTACAAACCCTAAGCATTCGTTAAGGAAGAAAATAACATACTTAGGACCATGATTCAAGTGTAAATACTTGGTGTACATGTTTGGAGAAACATTTGTGAGGTAAATGATACAAGACCTTTGATTTTAGGTCCTCAATATCTTACAATCATGAAAAATATAACGAATAAATTGAAAAATATGGTTGTGCTTTATTTAAGTTTTATGGTATTCAAAATGGAACTACCACTTTATAATAAATAAGGTGTGTTACCTATAAAATGTAAAGGGTTTATGTCATTCAAATTACATTGGGTATGCACCCTATGTAATATAAGGGTCGTACACACTTTAAAAACTCAAAGTCTGTGCACCCTTTGTATTATATAAGGTGGACACCATTTCTTCTTAGTAACAAACCAATTAAAATATTTGGATTGTTCATGGTTTTAAAATGATGTGCACCCTTTTAAAAGGGTGCTCTCCCTTTGTAAGCCATGAATGATTTTTTAAATAATGGCCCCTTTTTTGTTACCAAAATTTATGGTTCCACCTTAACATGTGTATTATAACAATCATATGTCAAGCTTGTTTAGATGGATGAATAGGGAACATGGGAGAAGGGAAAATATGTTGTATAATTTAGGGAGATAAATAATATAAATATGGAAAAGGTTAAAATATAAAATAATAAAAATAAAGATGGTGTGCAAGACACTAAGGTTGGACAGATAAAAACATAGGAGGAGAAACTAGAGGTCTCTGAATCTAAATAAAAGGAAGGAGTGAGTGAAGAATACACCAACTCTATAGAGACAAATAAACTATTTCCTAAGGAGAATGATGTCATACAAACCTCAAAAAAAGAGGAAAATAAGTGGATGAATGAAGAATAAGAATAAGGAGAAAAGTGTAGGATAATTTTTTTAATCTATCTGGAAAAATATCGAGAATGATAAAGAGGAATAAATGTGCATGGATGTGAGTGCTTATAAGAGAGAGAAGGAGGAGGCATCTAGGATTGTGGAACTAGGCCCATAATAACAATAATTATCAATGTGAATTCTAAGGGTAAAGAAGATGGAAAAAAACAAGATAAAGGAATGAAAGGTGAAATGAAGAAGAAATTTCAAGATATATTAGATAGACATGGTTTAGATCCAACATTAAATTTATATAAAACAATATAATTATGTAAGGAAAACTTGAAGATTTTATAGATAATTTCATATGTGATATGCATAAGATAGACATCAAATAATGAGGTTTGGGGTTAGAACTAGATACATGTGTTATAAAATATATTGGTGATGAAAGAGGAAATCAAATAATTGGAAAAGAGAATACATGAGGAGTTATATAAAGTGTATAAATAAAAAATGAGAATGCACATGTGGTGGGTTTTTTTTGAAATGATAGAAACCATAAAATTATTACAAAAACTAGTTTTGGAAATGAAGCCACAAAGGGATGAAAGTGATTGATAATTTTGACACTAATGTTCACAGGTTGCTATGCAAGATTCTAGTGTTTATAGTTTAAATAATTTAGAGGAATAAATGGGGAAGAAGAATTTAGAAAAAAATAAGAGAGTTTGGGTCATTTAGGTTGTGGGATTACAAATAATTCTCAAAGAGTAAGAGAAGCGGCCACTATTCATATTACATGTATTTAAGGAACTAGAGAATAACCAATTACATTGACATGCAACTGAGAAAGGACAATGAGAAGATAAATAATTAATAATGTAAGAGCATTGGGGCTCATAATAAATCTTGTGTCAACAAAAAAAAATGTATAATAATAAGTAGTTGGCACTATTTTGTATCCTTTTTTGGATACTTTGTGCAACCATTGCATGTGCACATAGTTCTTTCCATGCATCACATTGGTGTATGCAATTTAGAATCCCAATATTAGTTCTTAAAGTTAATATATTTCTTCATAGATGATATATACTGGAACCTTATGAATTTAAGGATGTTTATGTGCAATGTTATTTTATGAAATCTTGTAGAATATTGAGGAATAATAGTGGCATATAGTAGAATGTTTTTGGAAACTTTTTCATAACACTTGTGTATGTAATTATACATACAATATCTATGAATCTTTGTGACTTATATTTAGGAAGATAACATGCATATATAAACATATACATACATTTGAGAAAGAAATGAATAATAAATCTTGAGGAAAATTTAGATTGTAGCCATTATAAATTACCATCAAGTAGAGATCTAGGCATAGATCTGGGTGACGGTATCAAAGGGTTTAATCATGTAATTGCATGGAAAATGGGAACACTACATTGTACTCAATCCAAATTTGTTTGAATGTGTTTGAGGGTGTGTGTGATCTCTTATTCTATATAATAAATAATTGTTGTTATTTTTTATTGCATTAAGAACGTGTGAAAGTCGATGTTTATGTAGGTTATATTATATAAGGCATCTCTTCATTGAGACCCATAACTATGAATGTATCAAGTTGAATTATATTATGATAGAGGACATAAACATAATAATGAGGTATTATAAAATTTATGAACATAATGTTTTGAATTCTAAGGTAAAGCAGAATGACAAGGAATTATAAAACAAATTTGTATAGTTATATGTTGAATCATTGATTGAGGAACACATTATGCAAGATATAATTACACAATACAAGATGAATGTAGGAAATTTTTAGAAACCCTACATGTAAAATGGTGAAAATATAAGTATAAACAATAAAAATAAGTGTGAAAATATGGAATGGGGATATTGGATAAATACTGATTGTGAGGGGTGGATTTGAGAAGATTAATGAAATGATTATTAGTATATTCACAAGTGCAACCATGTATTAGGGGTCATAATAATTTATATACAACATAATAGTGTGGAGTAATATTGAACCTTATATTTGAATGAAATATACAATCCACATGAAGGTTAAGTATGAAAGAATGTGAATTAGATATACTTATTCATTATAGGAAATCTTGAAATTTATTGAAAAGGATGGTGCATATGATAATTGTGGCATGCATGAAAGATGATGCATGATACACATTTCAATAATGGAAATCACACACAAAATGGATCCCAAAAATATATTGATCCAAAAAGTGTCAAGAAAAAAAGAGATGATCATGTAGATGGTTCAGGATGGAAGTATATTCTAGGAATATGTGTAAATAGTTGGCAAACTAGATAAGCGAAATTTGTGTCAACACTAGTTAGAATTTAAGGGGCTAATAAAACTATAAATATAACCCTTGACATCTCATTTGAATGATTTAGCTTTATTACATGTTTTTAAAGGGTAAATATGAATAAATGATTATGCTTAATCTTTGCATACATATACAACAATGGAGGGATTTTGAAATCATTATATAAGATTTGTATCTTGAATGTATAACACAATTAGGATAATTGAGTTTTTGTACTTGTTTTACATTGTATATGAACACTCATGGATAATTAAATTAAATGTTACTTCAAGTTGATATGTTGTTTCCTTCCCTCAAGTGTTTGTTATGATCTAATGTATTGTATTCACACATGCTTGTTATCTTCACATATTTTTATATCAATGGGTTTCTTGGTGTTATCTTGTTTCACATAAGATTAATACTTAGTCTTGTTTCTTAAATGATATACTGGCATTCTAAGTGAGAGTGACCTAATGTTTACACATGATCTAGATTTCTCATGGTTAGAAGAGATGAAAAAAGTCTAACAACATCATTGTTTAGTTTGGGAGGAATATATATAAAATAGATATTGAAATTTATTTATTAAATAAAAACTTAGCAAGGGAGGTCTACATGGTTTAACCATAAGGATTCTAGGTTCTTGGGAAAGAAAATTTTGTTTACAGGCTAGTTAAGTCCTTATATGGACTTAAGTAGGCTCCTTAGGCATGGCATTTTTATAATTGATCGCTATTTTAGAGATTCAAGAGTCATAATAAGTTATTATAATCCCAAGATAAATATAAAAAATAATTTTAATGATATAGTGACCTTAATTTTCTATGTCAATGAGCGTGTTATCACTAGAAACAAGGCCAATATAATTCAACAAGAGGAATCTCTTTTTTTTTGAAATGACAAATCAAGGCTATTGTTTAGGTGTAGAATTTTTCCAATATGGTCATCTTATTTTGTATCACAAGGTAATTATGAAAATATATTTTGTGAAATTTTAGATGACTAAGCATAAGCCAAAATTTACACTTATGGAATTTAAGGTAAAACACTCAACTTAGAGAGATTCACCAAAATTCAATGAATCATTATATCATCAATTGGTGGGTAGTTTTATTTACCTAACAAACATTGGAGTAGACTTATGTATTGTATAAGGTTTCATTTTTTGATTCATGCTTAGTCTCGAAGGATAAAATTATCAGGTTGCAAAAGAAGTCCTTGGATATGTCAAAGAAATCCTCGACTTTAACATTCTGTACAAGATATTTATACTATTACGCTATCTAGATAAAATAATTCTAATTAAATAGGATTAGTTAACTCTAGGATGTATAAAAAATAATATGTTTTCACTCTTAGTTGAATAATTTCATGTTATGAGTGAAATTGCCCTATCTTCCACCGAGGCAAAATATAAGGCAACTGTTAGTACATGAAGAACAATTTGCGGAGGATATTGGTCGATTTTGAACTTAACCAAACAACCACCTTAATTTTTTACCACAATCAAAGCGTTTTCAAGATGGTGAATAACATAGTTTATCATCCCAAAACCAAGCGTCTTGAGTATCATCATCATTACATTTAATAGTTAGTTGATAATGAAAGCATTTGTCTTTTTTTTCTTGTTATTTTTTTAAGGGAGAAGGGCCGGGCAATGGGGTGTTATGAAGATGATGAACAACAACTCATTAGATTGAATAAAGAAGTCATTTCTTTTCAGTCTATATTTTTTTTAAGCAGTTGTATATTTATCTTATCTATATTATTTTAGTAGCTCTCAGTATAGAGTTAGAGCTTTTTTTTATTTCATTTCAATCGTTATTGGTATTAGAGAAGGTTGCAGAATTTTAATTGTGTAGGTAGAAATTCCAATTTATCAATTATCTCTAAAATGGAAAATAGCAGCAACTTTCCATTTCATATTTTGTTGTTTACATGAGACAACTATGATTATTGGAGTATTAATATGAAGACCCTATTATTATCTCAAGATCTTTGGGAATTAGTGGACATGGAATACACAAAAACTACAGATCAAAATGCTCTAAATGCTTTGAAAATAAACCAACAAACTCAGTTGAAAGAAGACAGAAAGAAGCACAATTGATATCTATTTGCTATCCAATATGCATTGGATATTTCAATTCCCCCCCATATTGCTAGTATGACAAAATCAAAGGATGTATGGAAGGCTTTCCAAATTGCATACCAAGGTTCTAACAAAGTTAGCCAGGGAAGACTTCAAACCGTAAGAAGAGATTTTGAAAATTTAAGGATAAAATAAGTTGAGTCTATTCAAAATTTTATTACTAGGACTCAAGGTGTTGTGAATAAGCTTTGAGCACATGAGAAATCAATTACAGAAAAAAATTATAGAGAATATATTGAGATTTCTTCTCCTTAAAATTTATTCAATGGTGATACACATTGAAGAAAACAAAAATCTCACCACATTCAAAGTGGTAGAGTTGGTTGGTTCTTTACAATCTCATGAGGAGCATATGCAATGTTCTATGGAGAGTTTAGTGCAAGCTTTCAGTCTACAATGAAGGTTGAAGACAAATAAGCAAATCCTTTTTCTGAAACAAATAAATCTCAAGGGGATCTTTCTAATAATAGAGGACATGGTAGAGGAAGAGGAAAAAGCAATAATAGAGGATGAGGAAGAGGCAGAAGTTTTTTGGATTGGAGAAGCATCCAGTGCAAATATTGTGAATGTTATGGACATTATGAATCTTAGTGTAAAATGAAGAAATCTGACTTGAACAAGTCAAGATCCAACTATATTGAAGAGTCTTTTGAAGATCTCAAGCACTTCAACTTCTTCATATGCAATCTGGTGAAATAAAATCGAAAGATGTGTGGTTTTTGGATAGTGGCTACTCTAATCATATGATAGGTAAATCTGATTTATTTCTCAAATTAGATGCATTTATAAAAATTCAAGTAAAATTTGGTGATGATAAAGAGGATGATGTGATGGGAAAAGGTACTATTGCTGTAAAAACTAAGCAAGGAAAAAAGTAATTATATTCATGATACTGTGCATGTGCCCAAATTATAGCATAACCTTTTAAGTATTACGTAGCTTGTAGAAAAAAATTATAAAATTGTATTTGAAGACAACTACTATAAAATATTTGATTAATCAATGAATTATCATCTTGTAGCAAAGGTTCTTATTGTAGATAAAAAAATTATTTTCTCTCACATTGCATTCTACTATTATGTATGCCTTCAAAACAACCATAGATGATTCATGGTTATGGAATCAACGTTGTGGTCATATGGATTTTCAAGGATTAAATTTACTTCACAAGAAGAATACGGTGAGAGGACTTCTAGTAATTCAGGCAAAAGAAAAAGTTTGTTTAGGGTATGCACTTGGAAAGTAACATCGAGATAATTTTTTGGTGAACAAATCTTGGGGGGTAAAATCTCCTCTAGAGCTTGTGCATGCTGACATTTCTGGTGCTATACCAGATGAATCTTTGGGTTAAAATATTTATTTTTTGACATTGATTGATAATTTTTATCACCACACATGGATTTATTTTCTTAAGCATAATCTAAACCTTTTAAATGCTTAAAAAATTTAAAGCTATAGCTGAGAAACAAAGTAGGTATTATCTCAAAATACTCAAAATAGATAGAGGGGAAGAATTCAGTTTCGAAGAGTTTTTTAATTTTTGTAACAAAAATAACATCAATAGATAACTTATTTTAGCCTATACCCCCCAACAAAATGTTATTGAAAAAATAAAGAACCATACCATTATGGAAATGGCACGAAGTATGTTACAATCAATTTTTTTTTTCAAATTATTATTAGGGAGAAGCAATGGAAATAACAGTATATATTTTGAATCAAATCGCCACAAAAGTAGTTCACAACATCACTCCAAAGGAATCTTGGAGTGGTCACAAGCCTTAAGTAGCTCATCTTCATGTATTTGGTTATCCTGCATATATTCATCTTCCAATTTAAAAGTGGAAGAAGTTGGATGCAAAATCCTAACATTATATCTTTGTGGGATATTATGATGCAACTAAAGGATACAAATTATATAATCTTGAAACAAAAAAGTGGATTATTAGTCGGGATGTGGTTTTTTATGAAGGGGGAGAATGGCAATGGAAAAAAGGTAGATAACAAAATACACCACTAGTAATGATGGGCATAGAAGTTGGAAGTGTGCCTCCTATCCTAACAAGCTCAAGTAGAAGTTCAAGCCCTAATAGTAGATCAAGTTTGAGATCTCCAAGCTCATGTTCACTAGGTTCATCTACCATCACACCTTCAAGTGATAATTCAAGTCCAGCATCAAGTCCAAGCTCTTGAAGAAAGGTACAATGTTTAAATTACATTTATTAGAGGAGTAATGTTAATCTAATTGCTAATTTTGCTTTGCTTAGTAAAATTCAAGTTAAACCCTTTATATATGAATAAAAAATAAAATAAATGGTAGGGATTGATGCTATGAATGATGACATACAATAAATTGATAAAAATAATACATGATAATTAGTGTAATTTCCAAAAGATAAATGGATGATTGGTGTCAAATGACTTATAAGTTGAAATATCATGTTGATGGTTCTGTGAGAAGTCACAATGCATGACTAGTTTCAAGACACCTAGAGTATTAAAATATTTCACTCTAATTACATGACTTCATATAGTTAATATTTTATTAGCTATTACTACACAACACAAGTGGCCAGTATATCATATGGATGTCAAATAAGCCTTCCTTAATGGTTATATAGATGAGGAAGTCTATGTGGAACAATCCATGGGCTATTAAATTCTAGGTAAAGAACAATTGGTTTACAAGTTGAAGAAAATACTTTATGGGTTGAAGCAAATTTCTCGTGCTTGGTATGCAAGGATTGATAGTTATTTATTGAAGAAGGGATTTAGTAGAAGCCATTCAGAGATAACCATGTATGTCAAACCTATCGGTAATGATATTCTAATTATTTGTCTTTATGTTTATGATCTTATTTATATGGGTAATAGTAAAAATATCATGGGGAATTTTTAGGTAGATATGAAATAGGAATTTGAAATATCAGATTTAGGACTCATGCATTACTTTCTTAGTGTGAAAGTGTAACAACAAGCAATATGTATATTCATTTGTTAAAAAAGGTATGTAGCTGATTTATTGAAAAATTTTAGAATGATGACATGCACAGTAGTTGCAACTCTTGTATCCCTTGGTGAGAAATTAACAAAGAAATATGAAAGTTCTAATTATATGTTATTTTATATAGAAGTTTGGTTGAGAGCCTCATGTACCTCACTACAACAAGACCTAACATTATGTATGTTTTGAGTCTCATCTCTAAATTCATGTAGGATCTGCATGAGTCTCATTGGCATGTTGTAAAATGAATCCTAAAATATGTGAGTGGTACACAAAATTTTGACATTAATTATTCTTCCATTGAAAAATTGAGCTAGCTAGCTACACAGATTTTGATTGCACTAGTTCAGTTGATGATAAAAAATATACATCTAGTTATGTATTCTCACTTAGTTTTGGAGTTTTATCTTGGAGTAGTAAAAATTAGGCAACCATGGCTCTCTTCAGCAAAGACAAAGTATATTATAGAAGTAGTAACAAGTTGTCAATTAATATAGATTTGAAGCATATTAGAGGATTTACATTTGATTGAGGAACATCCAACTACACTTTTTTGTGATAACAGTAGCATTATTACCATGATGAAGAATATTATTTTTCATGCTAGATCAAAACATATCAAGATCCAACATCACTTCATTCAAGATTTGGTATAGGATGGGCAAGTTGATTTACAATTTTATCTTACTTATAAGCAAATAGCTAATGCTTTTACCAAAGTTCTTCCTACAACTAGTTTTGTTACTTTACAACATCAATTGGGGCTCATCCCCATTTATCATCTAGAGGGAGGAATTATATTGGTGTTAACTAGAGAATTAGAAGCAAATATAAATGATGGAATACCAACAACAAAATCTTGGGTTGAAGCAACTACTACCTTAACTACCCCTCAAACTCACATTTCTTTTTGGTTTTTCCTACCCCTAATAAATTAAGGCATGGTATTTCAAAGAACCCTATAAATAATGATATTCTCTACCAAACACCTAAATAACATATGGATCCTCCTCTTTGACTCCATGCACACACAAGTAGTCACATGGATCGATTATGAGAAGCACTACACCAACATCAATGCCAAAGAAGGTGTCCAACCCAGATGGAACCACCAAATGTATTTTAGAATCTAATGCAAACTTATAGAATATTCTATTATAAATTTTGAGATATATAATGTGGATGGAGTATGGATTATAAAATATGGGTTACTTAGAGAAGTGTGGATACCAGTGAAGGATTTCACCAGCAAGCCACTGCACATTATACATTATGCCTATTACAAAATCTATCATCAATGGAGTGGAAAGATCAAGGGCTTGCTCAATTTTGGTATTCATATGGGAGATCAATTTACATCACATTCTATTTTAACATGTGTAATGATAGGAAATAAATTAATAACAATGAGGGTGGTCCAAATGAGATTGATGAATCTGTAATTTTTTAGTTTCTATCTTTAAGAATTGAAATTTAACTCTTCTTGGGAGGGTTAAGATTCCTAAATATGTTCATCATGTTGGGATTGCTTTGTAGGTAATGGGTTATGTGGCATTTAATAACTTATGTATAAATATCACCATAGTAAACACATGCATAAAAGTTATTCAATGCCCCATAACTCACATTCTACCAAACACATGATTGTTTTATTGGATTTATAATAATAATATACATGAGTTAAATTTTATGGCTCACCAAAATACCACAAATCATAAATAAATATCAAACATAAATCCTAAATGTTGAATACAACATGTCACACAAGCATAGACGGCCAAATGCTACACACACAAGGCATGGTTATGCCTTACAAGTAAGGTGTATTTTGAACATACATAAAGCCAATGGATGCATCGAATAATCAAACAAATTAAATCATGTCATGAAACTATAATTAAGAAACAACAACAACATATAACAAATGAGGTTAAAATAGATTTAGTATGTGTATCTATGTTCTAGTTTAGCAAGTAGCATATTCACCAAGACATATGTGAAGATAGAATCAAAATAATAAAATAGGTATTTTTTTTAATAACTCAAAATGGAAAAGAGGTTCTAGATAAAAACAACCTAGAAGGTTTTTTTTTAGGACAATGTGATGCCTCCAACTAAACAAAGTTGTTGGGTGAATGTCTTGACTATAATATAAACCATGTCATAGTATGCCTTATCTTGAATCTTTACTAATATATGAATTTTCATTCTCTTGTGTTTTGAAAAATTGTGTAAGATGTCCTTATGACTATGTTGTAGGTAAAATCAAAGAATAAATATGCATAGGGATAGGTGTACTATAAGGGACATGTTCACAATGTGTTGATGTATTCCTATTGTAACTTTGTTTAGTTTGAATGTATATAAAAATTTACCATCAAAGAAGCATTTGTTGTGCATAAATACTATTTTTCACTATGAATATTTCTTCTTGCACACTCATATACCTTGTTAGAAGTGTTATTTATGGAAAATATGTTATGTAATGAAATATAAAGATAGATGACATAAGTAAAGGCATATCTAAAAATATAAAAAATGTTACTACATCTCCTAGTTTTTTAAATCAAATATTTTTTTTTTTTGTATTTTTGTAATATATGATTTTTTTTATATTTTCACATATTTGAAAAGTGAAGCATGCATAAAACTATTTTTTTTTCCAAAGTTATGAAATAACATGGTTTGTAAAACTAGATCTTCAATAAGGTGTTAAAGAAAAGCACAGAAAGGAGGTAGGCATATGAGGTGCACCACTATAAATGTGGTATTGCAAAGATGGAAAGTATGACCATGTAAACTTTTATAGAACTATGTAGACGTGAGAATGAAATTTCCATATGATAGCTTAAAACATGTATAAATGTGTAATAATTAAGTGAATGAGTTGCCATGAAATACATATATATTGAAATAATGCTAAGAAGGTTGTTTTAGGTTGTTGAAATATGGTTAAAGTAAATAAAGGTTCAATTTCCCCAAATTTAAATGGTAAAACTAATGGCTAGAATAAGTTTTGATCGGTGTAGAAGAACAAGCAACAACAGATGACTAAAAATGAAGCTATGTAAAATTAGGTACTAGGAAATAATTTTCAAAAAAATATTTCATCAATGGGATACTCATAGGTTTACCCAACTATTTGATAAGGGGGACAAAAATCTTCTACCATAGAAATAGTCATAATTTTATAAGCTTCTAAATTTGAATAAGAACCACGTGTTGTAAAACACCCTTTTAAATAACTCCTCATATATCTATAAAAATATGTACCCTCATGCATGAGAAGAGATTATTTAACAATGTGTACTTGTTTTGGAATCTTCTCAATAACATGTACCTATGTTGGAACCTTCTGACTAATATGTGCCTGTGTGAGAGTAGATATCTTATTTTTATTTTCCAACTAATCATGCTCACATCTACTCACGTTATGCTCAATAATAGATGGAAAAACTAAAATATACCCATGATCATTATTAGGTGAAGAAACCAATATATATGTGTATATATATATATATATATATATATATATATATATATATATATATATATGCTCATTGTCATGAATAAATTTAAAAACAATTTTTTAAGTAAGTTGTTGTGAATGTGAATCATTATCCTAATTAGTATTATAGATTAGCTAATTACCAAATTCTCAATAATTGTACAAACAAATATTTTTGGAATATGATTAAGTACAATATATTTCATTAGATATTCATATTGTATGCCTAAAATTTTAACCACTTGATTATCATTAATATACTTTAGACACTTACGAACTATAGAAAGAACTAGTCTAGTTTTATTTAACCAAGGATTTCCCAATAACATATCAAAGACACCTGTGATTAGTAACATTAATAAAGAAGAGGGAAATATGAGAGGTCACAATTAAAAATAAAAACTAATGTGTCCAAGTGTGTCTTTTTCATGGCCATCAAATGCCTTCATAAATCTAGATGTATGTTGTATATCTTTTTTTCAATAACTAAGGGAATGTAAAAGTTTTATAGTGCACACATTTTCACTTAATCCATTGTCTATATTAACACTATGAATAGGTTTCATGCCAATTTATTCTATAATCAATAATGCGTATATGTAAAAATACTCATCAATAATTCTATAATCATCAAATGTAATAAAAAGGGTGTGATGCTAACTTGATTGTAACTATACCAATTATTATATTAGGTGGATGGCCATATTAAGTTTGATGTGAATAATCATTATATACATAATTTAATTTTAAATTTTTATATTTATCTTATGCCCCATGATTTTTAAATGGATCTTGATATATTTTTATCTTTGTATTATCAGTTTGTTTTGGCTTAGCCTCTTCACTAGGTGTACAATTTTCAATAATGTTCTTATCAATGAGATATTTAATTTTATTCTTAAGCTTCATAAATATATTAGTATAATTTCCACACATATATTATAGTCTCAAAATGCATTCCCATAAAAAATTATAGTTGGAGACCTAGATGGATATATTTCAAATGGTGGAGGAAGTGTAATAACATGATATTAAAGAAGATTTTCTAGTATCACATGAGAAGGTGAAGGTAATATTTAAAACTACCTCCTATTTGGAGCTTTTAATTGGATAGTTTTAGGTGGTTTAGATATATCACTAACTATAACTTGATCCTTATTTTTCATTCTAGTATGTTTTCTCTTATAATTAGGCTGACTTTAAAAATTGATAGTGGATGTAGAAGGAACACCATATCTATACTTGAGTTTGTTTAATGTAATCAATTTGACCTCACCTTCCTTAACTATATGTCATAGACTATAAAATGATTTACACTTATCAAACATGATAGACTCTTGAATAATAATATGAGATATTTGAGTAAAAATGTACTGAAGCTCATTATCTTCCATTTTATTTGACATTTTGGAAAACAAAATCATGTATCTTAAAACATTATCAATAAGTTTTTCATTTGGACTTTGTTTGATATTTTCAACTTTAGCATGGGATAATTTATCACCAATATTATTATAAAAATGTGCCAAACCCTGATTTGATAAAGGATTATAAGTTTTAATTGATTGAAGAGGAAGATCATAGAGTCATATAAAGGAAACAATATTTGAGACTACATGGAAAGAGATTAGTTAGTAATCTATAAATATTTGGATAATCTATAAAATTTGCATTGAAAACACGTAATTTATGTTCAAGATCACCTTTGCGTTCATAAAGAGGAAGCTTGGGAGACAAAAATACATTTAGGAGTGGGTGGGATTTAATTTTAGGAGCCAAAGGGCTATGTAACAATGTATCATAATCTAAGGAAGGGGTATCATGAGAAACTTTTACTTAATATTACCTTTCTTGGCTTAAAAAATGATAAGGGCTTGCTCAAGGGAAGTATTGGTTGTAGTAATGGTTGGGGCGGATGCAGTATGAGTAGGCATAGACATAGATAATTGAGATAAAACATGAGATGCTCCTAGATTAGAAGGGGCAGAAGTGACTAAGGCAATAAAATTAGGAATAGGTTTAATGGGAGGATTAAAAAACATTAGAAGTAGGGTATTTTAGAATGTGGCAAGGAAAACCTTTAGGAGGAAGCTAAATTAGCTTGATGCTCAAGTTTAGATTCAATAACTATGAAGATGATGTTATTAACCCCATGTGGTTAGTTTTAGATACCTTGATGAAATGTAGATAATTATTTCACTTGTTATTTATCTAATTCATTAAAATATTTTTTATAAGATGTGTTTCTTTCTCTTTATCATATTTCTCATCAATAATGTCATTATCATTTTCAATGTATAATTCATTTTCATCATGACTTTCCATTGTGAAAGAGACTAAATGGAGATCCATATGTGAAAAAGGATTATACTTAATATATTATTACACCTTAAAGGAATTAAATACAATGAGAAGTAATATAATAAAAAAGAAAAAAAATCAAATATATGATCTAATAATACAATGCAAGCAAAAATTAAGGATGAAAGGTTGATCTAGGAAAGGGTCTTGAATTGTTTGTAGGCTCTCAGATATAATTTCGCATCCATTGGAAAGTGTTGGTAAAATATTTTAGAGTGATAAATATGGAGGTGAAACCATACACATATCCCATTAGCCATGGTTTTAAAGGTAAGTTGAGAGAACCTTCTTGGTGCTAAGCATTTATTAATGCACTACAAAATCAGATAGATGGTATAGAATCCTATTTGTGTAAACAATGGGGTCATAGGTGTTTAATTTATATCATGCAATACATGGAAACTAAATTTCATGTTTAGTTTTATACTATGGATATGATTATTTAGTTAAACTCCTCCTTACATGATGTATGTAAACAAAACATCTAGTAGCTAAGTAGTTTGAAAAATAATAGAATATAATTTATAAAACAAGTAAAATTAAATGAAAAATAAATGGGAAAATAAAAAGTGAAATATTTATTGTGTATAGGAGACACAAAATTCAACCCAAAGTTGAAATAAAGAACCTCTATGTCGGTATTTATATGAGGTAATAAGATAAACATTTTTAGTGTTAGGTTACTCCAAAGTAGAAAAAGTTGATTTGATTTGTTACAGATAATATCTAAGGTTGTGGATGTATTCATTTAATTTTAAGAATTTACAGAATTAAACTAAAACCCTAGGATAAAAATAAACACAAAAAAAAAAAAACGTCTTATTCTAAAATTGGGTTCACTAAAACATTTACGCTTAGAATTAATTAGTAAATGGAAAATAATTACAAATTATTATAAACTTGAAGTCTAATCTAAGAGAGATAAATAATGTATCTTACTATAAAAACATAGTGAAATACAAAATTTAAAGAAGTTATAAATTATTTAAAATAACTAGATTTGGGGCTAGAGAGATGTCCTAATAAACTAATTTATTCTTTTTATATTTTGCTTTTGTTGACTCTGAGTGTTTAAAAGTACTAACATAGACCTAGAAACATTGTGTTAATTTAATTTTTTTTTAAATTATATTTCGGGATAAGTGTGCAATAGTTGAATAGGGTCATAGTGTGTTATTTTAATTTACTAATATGTTTTGTGTTGACTGTGTGCAAAATTTAAAATTTTGAGCCTCTTTAGTGTTATTTTTAGATCAACTAATTTTGTTTAGATTTTGTTTGTTTGTGTGGATCACATCTAAAAGTTAAACCATAGAATGCACAAGGAAATAAACATGAATAAATTCAAAGGGGTGATAATAGGGAAGTGGGTTATGTCTAAGATATTATTGTAAAACCCCTCATTGACTAATTGATGCCTACATGGTCCTAAAGGACCATAGACTAATATAGTTCTCCCTAAAGAAAATATCTTAGATAAATGCATCTATCAATTTGTATTAGAATGATTTACAAAATATGGCCTCAAATTGAAAGAAATCAATGTTAGTTTAGAAAAATATTTTATTGCTACAGTGAAAATGTAGCATGTATATTTTTTTAATAGATAAGTGATTTTGAATTTCCTTTGTAAGAAAGTTTTATCTAATGTAACCATGGGTTTGAAGTGACACACTTTATTGTTCTTTTTGCATAATGTTTGAATTTTTTATGATAACCAACTTATTTTTTAACATAAGAGATCCATTAAGAAGTGTATCTGTTTGAAAAAATAACCATTAGAACACTGTATACAAGTTCACACTAGTGGATAAGAGTGTATTGGGTGCCTCTCTACCTTGTACAAACTTATCCATATCAAAAAGATGAATTTGAAACTAGATTGGCAATGAAGTGTCTACTTATAAGGGAAATTTTAGGAAAAAAATAGTGGATTCTATAATATGTTCACATTAATTTGAATACTTATAAGGCTCTTATATAGATAAATGGTTACTTGATGGACGATTGGTCAAGCATGGTAAAAGATGTCAAGGATTGTAAATATCAAGCATTTATTCATTAAATTTTAGTGTCTATAAGAAACAATAAAAATATTATGAAATTAATAAAATTATAAATTTTAAGGCATATATCACTCATAAAAATATTTAATTCTTTGTATACACTCTCATTTGTATTTTAAAAAGTTACTTTTTAAAATTTTAGTTATGTCAATTTCAATTTTAGTTTTATAATACAATAAATTTTATAACTAATACATTGTTTACAATGATTTGTCATATCCTTTCATGTCCCATTGACTAAGTTTAGAATAAAATACTTTAAAAATATTTATATTGATATCATTTATATTTTTTTGATGTTTCAAATAATCTCTGACATCAAAATAGGAAATCAGAGTTCCTTTCAAAGAATTTATTAACGAATTCCTTGAGAGCTAGAGGAGGAAGATAATGTAAAAAATGACTAATTTTATATAATGAGTTATGCTCAAGTATGTACCCACACCATTATCAATAAATATATTCAAGGGTTGGCACCTTTTAAGGTAAAATTAAAATTTGGATTCCTTTTTTTTAAAGGGAAAATTGACATCGATAAATTAAATGGATGGATCAATAAGTTGGAATCATGTTTATTTGTAAATACATTAAGTGAAAATTAAAATATAGAATTAATAGGTTTTGAAATATGTGATGAAATGATTATATTAAAATAAAAATAAAAATTATAATATCATAAGTTACTTAAGAATAATAACAAAATTTATTTGAAAATAAGAGAATTTTTGTTAACATAAAAGAAATATCTTAAAATTTTCATTCTCATTAATAAAAATGTTATAAATATTTTGATAAAAAATATAATTAGTAGTAATTCCCAACAAAATGTATTAATCCCCACCAAGATATAATGTCACACACTATAGATTTTCATAAATTTATCAATAAATATTTCATGGTAACATTTAAATTAGTTAAATGAATATTATGAATGTGAAAACCAATGGATAAAACTAAATATTTGTCTCAAATGGTCACAATAGTATAAAAGTGTTATTGTTATGTTATATATATCACTAGGTGTTTTACACTATTTTGGGTTAATCCTAACCTTTAAAAAGATAGAAATTGTATATAATTTGGATTATAATGTATAATTATTAAGTATAAATATGAATACAAAGGATTTAGTCTAATTTATTAATTACAACTACTAAGTATGAAAATAAAATACAATGATAAGATATTTACCAGTTAACTATTATGTGAAGGACTGAGTATTCTTGTAGGTAACAAGAAGGATGAAAAATCAGAATTATGGGATAGTTGATAATAATATATATATTTTTATGCATCAATAAAAAATCATTAGCTTCAAGTTGATAAAATCAGATACTATGTTCCTATTCTAACTTATGTCTCTATTGATTTTGCTTATTTGTTTTAACACAAACCATTGCACATGTTTGTGTTTAAGCTATTTATGTGATCATAAGGCCTAATTATGTGTGTGACTCATAGAAATTTGTGTCCTTTTATTAAAACCCTATATCCAAATTTAATTATATAATTAGGCCTAAAAATGGGAATAAAGGTGGGTTGAACTGACCTTAAAATCTCTTTCTTGAATTGTTGAACATTTCCTATATATTCAATACTCCCAATAGGGAAGTTAAACCACATGTGGTTATCCTCATTAGGTAGATGTGTGAATTAGTTATCCTTGAATGTATGGAACCTATAATATAACTTTTAATAGTTTGATATTATAACATTTGGATTCACTTTTGAGGTGATTCGGCCTTGGATAAGATCTATTCCTTATGTCTCATCAGTAAAACATGAATAATAGAGAATTAAATTTGAATGTGAAAGTGATAGAGTATGATATATGTATAATAGGATTACATATATTTTTATTTATATGATATAATCTAGGTGATTTATCATGTTGATAATAAGTAGATGAATTGGCCAACTAATATGACTGATTTGAATTTGAAATGTGACTATGGATTTAAATTTTATCAAACCATAGAGTCAAGTGGTATTGTCAAGCAGTATTTTTAGAGTCTAAAGATATGTTATAGGAGATGTGAACATTGATATGATGATTTAGAGATGTCTAAGTAATATAAATCATTTTTTTCATGTAGATTATGGGAATTACTATAGGTGACTAAAATAAAATTGGGAAGGTTCAATACGTAAAAGACATGTAGATATGATAAAGAAGAATGGGAGTTGTGTACATATACATAAGTCATTTAAGTTGAAGGTAAGTTATAAATATCATTTTCATGTATCAATTATAAAAACATTATTGCCTACAAATGCCCCCCTTTTATATTAGTATTGAAATGAAATAAAAATACTATATAAAAATGATAAAGAAACATATTTGAAAGTGTATAAAACACTTTATCTTTGGGATATTCTTCAAACATACAACCTACTCAAAGAAAAACTTCCAAGAGATTGTATTAGTCAATGTCCTTGGATTAAAATATAAAAAATTCATAAATTAAAACTTGTATATGAATAGTAAATAAAATATTACACTTTTAAATGGGTAACCCATGTTTCCCTCTAATTTTTTAGAGATGATGCTTCCCTATTGAATTATTAGAGAGTTTTTCTCACTTGTTGAAGAATTTTTAGAATTGGGGCGATTATTATCTAATTTCATGTAACTAAAGTAGGCACATGGATTATGAAATTAAATGACACAAACCTCATTATAAAATTAAAAGGGAATAGTGCCAAGGTTATTGAGTGTCATTGAACCTCAAATTCATAACTCAAGTAGTTAATCTTACATTTATCTTGTAACGCAAATATATAAAGTTAAAACCACATATTGGGCTCACAATGAGTTATCCCCAAGTTGTTGAGCGTAATTAAACTTCAACTACATTACTTCAAAAAACTAATCAATTAATACATACGTAACTATATATTTAATGTTGATAAATTCTAGGTACCATCAAATATGTGATGTAATAGTGTGTATGTGCATGAACTTTGTTATGCCCCAAGAATCTATGCGAACATGATATGTAATGTTATACATTTATATGCTAGGTGTGTGAATATGAAAACCTATATCTCATGATAGTTGAAAATGAATGTATATGTATTTAATAAGCCTCCAAATGTATCTAAATATGTGGATATATGAAAACCTATACAGTTTTATCCTATAAAGTTATGTGCACTTTTATGAGATATGAACCCAAGTGTATCATAATTTGTAATTATGTCCTTATAAATAAAGTGAATATACATGACATAGGCCCCAAAAATTATCTAAAATATTTAACTATTTTTTCCAATATAATATCTTAATTACTCTAAACTTTTTAGATCCTATATTTTATCCTAAAATATTAATTTTCTATTTAGAGAGACTTGATTCTCTATGATAATCCCATTCATATTACCCCAATTCAAGGTAAGGATCATAGCATGCAATTCGCTCACCTCAAAATAAAGATTTAATGTATCATGTTACGTATATAAATATGTAATAATGAAGAATCATTTTAACATGTGAATAACATGTCATAATAGTAATGTATGTGTTATCAAGGCATGTATGAAACCTATGTAATTCCAGGCATACTAGTGTCATATCAAGATGGATATAAAAATGATGTATGTAGTAGTAACAATCACTCATAAATATGTTGAATAATACTACAAAGTAAAATATGCATTATATGAATCTTGACACCACACAAAAAGATGGAGGTGCATGATATGGAACATGAAACTTGAAACCTCTGTAACCACAAGAAGCTCATTAAGCAACATTGTAAACATTTTAAACTAAAAATTTAATGAACTATATGTACATAATATAAAAACACATAATAACACTCAATTTCACAACAAACAAGGCCAAGGGATTAAAAAAAAGGGACATAAATATGTATCAACTAAAAACTCTAAGGATCCACACATAAGGAACATGCACAAGTTACAAAAAAAAGCCAAGAAACTGCACACAATTAAAAATCAATAAATAACTTATCATGAAATATAAATAACATCAGTGATTAATATATCAATTTACACTAGTATACACCATCAATGTACATCAATGTCACCACTTAGTAATGTAACATATCCATGCAGTAATATATAGAGTATGAGTAACATAAATATATGTGTAATAAATTAGTAAATCTCAACATTGTAAAAGTTTATAGAAATATTTAACCTGTGATAATATGACTTGTGGAATAAGATGCATGATTGTTATAATAAATTCCCTAATTAATTGACACATTCTAATAAATGTTGATAACTGAAAAGAATGTACTACATAAGAAAAACCACTCGGTTTATTGATAATATTATTTCATTAAATTTTCAACCCATGATCCTATAATTCTTTAAGGTTTTGACACTATATGTGGACACTAGGATCTTTGGTAGGTTAAGATACTAATGGTTGAATATAGTAAACACACTTTTCATAATTTTAAATGATAAATTGTAAGCGCTCTTGCATGAAGGAAAATATACACAAATTAAAATAAGACTCTTTTGGAAGCTTCATGTGTTTGAACTAAAGATAATCAATCAATAATACATAAGAACATTTAAGAAAAAATCAATTGATAAGAATCAAGAGACATAAACACACATAGCTAGGAATGTAAACACAAAACTTGAATAGAAAATATCTACTTGATAAATGGGGTTGTCACAAAAAATCCTCATAAGTGGCCCCTAATTAGTTGGAATTATGCTTTATATTCCTTCCTTGGTTTCAAATGCTTTAGCTAACATCACTTTAATTACATTGATCAAGTTTGTAAAAATAGATTGATTTTTATATGAAATTAAAAATTATTATAAATTATTCTTAACTGAATATTGTTCTCTATATCTTAATTAGTAACTCCTAGTCACCTACAAATATTTTCCTATATATAGAGAAGAGGTGTTTATTATGTAAGAACAAACATAATAGTTACAACTACAAGATTATGTGAAATGACAAAAATAAATATAAGATGGGAAGGTGTTGAGATGGTTAAAATGATATGGATGTACATTCCATATATGAAAATTATGATATAATGGCATTCCCATATGGTTATAACAAATGCTCATCACATTTCATGCTTTCTAGATATTATTGAATGAGCTGGTTAATAGTTAGAATTGAAAAATGTTAATTCTATTATGATCTTTAAAATGATCACCTATAGTTGTTTCTAAAGTGCACTCAAAATTTTATCACAAGTTCACTTAACTAGTTAATTTGGGTGATTCCTATTTTCTACAAGTGTTCTATGTTCTAAAGTACAAACAACTAATGGATATGGATATGTCTCCCAAAATTATTATGGGATATTTGAACATAAAACCTATCTTCCCATTAAAATTAACTGTGAAAATATAAACTATTATGAAACCATTGAACTCTATTAAATAACTTATAAATAACATATTTAAACTTAATTTTTATTTTTATTTTTTTTTGTGTGTAGATAGATAGATAGTGGTGTGTGTGTGTGTGTGTGTGTGTGTGTGTGTGTGTGTGTGTGTGTGTGTGTGTGTGTGTGTGTGTGTGTGTGTGTGTGTGTGTGTGTGTGTGTGTGTGTGTGTGTGTGTGTGTGTGTGTGTGTGTGTGTGTGTGTGTGTGTGTGTATTTATGTGTACAATACACATACACACATACATACTTACTTGCACATATACATGAGCATATTTATGAGTCTTTTAAAATGTAAATCATAACAAAAAGTAGCAAAAAACAAGGGTTTAGACATCAAATGAGACTATTATTGGGACTCAACACACCTTGTCAGAATTAAGGTGTTGCACATCTATGGGGAATAAAAAAATGTGGATCATTAGGGAGCTATAAAATATGAATAAAACATAAATTTGAACACATGGATATAAATTCATAAGGGTTTTCATCACCTAGTGCATGTTGTGTAAGGTATCCCCTATACCTCTAATGTATCAACAATTTAATTATGTAGATTGTTTTCTGATGATCAAATTAAAATAGCAATGATGATATCCATTTTTTATTTATTTTAACTGTATTTCCAATATAAATATGCTTCTTATTTTTAAAGTTATATTACCAAGGTTTTCTTATCAAGGGTTGTTGGGGGTTTTATTAAAAAAATAGCTCCATCAAATCAAGAATATGAAATTATAGAAATAAAAATTTATATTAGATAGTTTAAGGATTTCATGAGAGAATTTCAATGCACACTCAATTTTTGATTATATAGGGTGCACACCATTTATGCCTGGCAACAAACCAATTATAATATATAGATTTCTCATGGTTTAAAAATGATGTCCACCATTTTAGAATGGTGTTCTCCCTTCGTAACCCATGAATGAATTTTTAAATAATGGCCCCTTTTTTGTTTCCCAACTTTGTGGTTCCACCCTAGCATGTGTATTACAACAATAATATGTCAAGCCTACTTAGATGGATAAATAGGGGACATGGGAGAAGGGAAAATATGTTGCATAAGTTAGAGAGATAAATAATAGAAATAAGGGAAAAGTTCAAATATAAAATAATAAAAATAAAGATGGTGTGTAAGACACTGATGAGGGATAAATAAAAATAGAGGATGATTCTAAGATAGAAGTCTCTGAATCTAAATACAAGGAAGGATTGAGTGGGGAATACACCAACTCAATCGAGATAAATAAACCATTTCCTAAGGAGAATGATGTCATACAAACCTAATAAAAGAGGAAAATAAGTATATGAAATAAGAATAATAAGGAGAAAAGTTCAGGATAAATTTTTTAATTTATCTTGGAACATCTCGAGAAGGATAAAGAGGAATAAATGTGCATGGATATGATTGCATCTAAGATGGAGAAGGAGGAGACACCTAGGATTGTGGAACTGAGACCATAATAATAATAATAATAATAATAATGATGATGATGATGATGATGATGATGATGATGATGATGATGATGATGATGATGATGATGATGATGATGATGATGATGATGACGACGACGATGATGATGATGATGATCAATGTGAAGTCTAAGGTTAAAGAAGATGAAAAAACAAGATGAAAAAATAAGATGAAGGATTGAAAGGTGAAATGAAGTAGAAATTTAAAGAGATATTAGATAGACATGGTTTAGATCCAACATTTAAAATTATAACAAAGGAAATAATGATGTAAGGAGAACTTGAAGAGTTTCTAGATAATTTCATATGTGATATGCATAAAAGATGGCATCAAGCAATCAAGTTTGGGTTTAGTTCAATTGGATACATATATGTTACAAAACATATTGCCGATGCAAGATGGAATCAAATAATTGGATAAGAGAATACATGAGGAGTTAGAGAAAGTGTATAAATAAAAAATGAGAATTCACATGCGGTGAGTTTTTGTTTTTTTGAAATGATAGAAACAATAAAAAAATTAGACCAACTCTTTTTGGAAATGAAGCCATAAAAGGATGAAAGTGATTGATAATTTTGATGCTAATGTTTATAAGTTATTATGCAATACTCTAGTGTCTATAATTTTAAAACCTTAGAGTAATAAATGGGGAAGTTAGAAACAAACAAGAGAGTTTGGTTAAATCAGGCTGAGGGATTATAGAGAATGTTCAAAGAATAAGAGAAGAGACCAATAGTCATGTTGTATTTATTTAAGGAACTAGAAAATAACCAACTACATTGACATGGAACTAAGGAAGGATAATGAGAAGGTAAAGAAGTTATAATGTAAGAGCATCGAGGCTCACAAGAAATATTGCATCAACCAAAAATGTTTGTATAGGAATAAGTAGTTGGAATTGTTTTATGTGTATTCTTTTTTAGATACTTCATGCAACCATTTCATGTACACAAAGTTCCTTTGATGAATCACATTGGTCCACACAATTTAGAATCCCAATATTATTTTCTTAAGTTAATCCATTTTTGCACAAATGAACTATATTGGATTCTTGTGAATTTAAATATGTTGATGTGAAATTTTATCTTATTAAATATTGTATAATATTGAGGAATAATAGTGGCAAACAAAAGAATTTTTTTGGAATTTTTTTCATAAAACTTATGTACATAACTATACACACAATGTCTATGAAACTTTGTGATATAACATTGGAATGTGTAAAATTCATGCATCATATTCTATGTTAAATTATTATTGTTAAATTGAGGTGATTATTTACACATAATGAAATATGATATATATGCTTAAGCACTATAACCAAGGGGGGATAAAGATGAACTACCAGCTAGATAGATAGATCCATTATAACAACCTAACCATTTATTACTTCGTAAGAATAGAATTAATTTAACATCACAACATGATGTGTTTTAACACGGTATGCTACAATAGAATTATATTCTACATTTAATGATTTTAGGTCATAGTAATGCATTATGAACATTTAATGTTTGTGGCACATAGTAACATGTTATGACTATTTAATGTTTTTGGAATTAATGTATATGGGAGAAAATTAATGTAGGTAGGAAAATCACATGCCTATATAAACATATCCATATATTTGAGAAGAAATAAAAAAATATATCTTTAGGAAAATTTATATTGTGGCCATTATAAAGTGCCATCAAATAGAGATCTAGAAATAGATCTAGGTAAATGGATCGAAGGGTTTAATCATGCACATACATGTACAAGGGGAAACACTACACTATATTCAATCCAAAGTTGGTTGAATGTGTTTGAGGGTATGTGTAATCTCACATTTTATACAATAAATATTTGTTGTTGTTGTTGTTGTTGTTGTTGTTGTTGTTGTTATTTTCAGTTGCATTTAGAATGTGTGAAAGTCCATGATTGTGTAGGTTACATTGTATAAGGCATATCTTCATTGAAACCTATAACTATGAATATATCAAGTTGAATTTGCATATGATAGTAGATGTAGACATAATAATGAGGCATTATAAAATTTATAAACATAATGTTTGGAATTTTAAGGTAAAGAATAATAACAAGGAAATTTTAAAAAGAAAATAAAATTGTAGAGTTATATGGTAAAGCAATTATTGAAGAACATGTCATGAAAGATGGAGTTGTACAATACAAGATGAATTTAGGAAATTTTAGGAAATCCTACATGTAAAGTGTGAAAATATGGAATAGGGATTTGGGTAAATAATGATTATGCAGGGTGAATTTGAGAAGAGTATTAATGAAATGATTCGTAGTATCTTCACAAGTGTAACCATCTATTAGGAGTCAAAATAAGATTTTTGAGGAAGACAACACAATAGTATGGAGGAATATTGACCCTCATGTTTGAATAAAATATGTAGTCCACATGAAGGCTAAGTATGAAAGAATGTGCATGAGACATACTTATTCATTATAGGAAATCTTGAAATTTATTGGAAAGGATAATGCATATGATAATTGTGACATGCATGAAAGATGAAGCATGATATGTGACTTATAAAAATAAAAATATAGAATACACATTTCTGTAATGGAAATAAACACAAAATGGATCACAAAAAAATATTGAACCAACAAGTGTCAAATAGAAAAGATGATCATGTAGATGGTTCAGGATCGATCAAGGATGGAAATATATTCTAGGAATATGCGTAAATAGTTAGCAAACCAGATAAGTGGAATTTGAGTCATCACTATTTAAAATTTGAGGGGGGTTTAATAAACCTATAAATATAACCCTTGAATTCTCATTTGAATAATTTAATGTTGTTACATGTTTTTAAGGGTAAATACAAATAAATGATCAAGTTTAGGCTTTGTAAATGTATTCAACCATGGAAGGATTTTAAAATCATTATATAAGATGTGTATCTTGAATGCATAATAGAATTAGGTAAATTGAGTTTAAATACTTATTTTTACATTGTATGTGAGCACTAATGGATAATGAAATTAATTGTTACTTCAAGTTGATATGTTGTTTCCTTCCCTTAAGTTCTTGTTATGAATTAATGTATTGTATTTATGCATGCTTATTATCTTCACATATTTTTATATCAATGGGTTTCTTGGTGTTCCCCTGTTTCACATGAGATAATACTTAGTCTTTATGTTTAAGTGGCATATCAACATTGTAAGTGAAAGTGCCCCTAATTTTTACACATGATCTATATTGCTCATGGTTAGAAGAGATCATAAAAGTACAACAACATCATTGTTTAGTTTGGGAGGAATATATATATATATATATAATGTATATTAAAATTTAATTTTCAAATAAAAAATTAGTAGAGGAGGTCTACATGGTTGAACCACAAGGGTTTTAGGTTCTTGGGAAAGAAAATTTTATTTACAAGCTATTTAAGTCTTTGTATGGACTTAAACAGGCTCCTTGAGCATGGTATTTTTACAATTAATCACTATATTAATGATTTAAGATTCATAAGAAGTTTTTATAATCCTAATATAAATTTAAAAATATATTTTAATGATATAGTGATCCTAATTTTCTATGCCGATGAACTTGCTAATACTAGAAACAAGGCTAATGTAATTCAACAAGACGAATCTAATTTTTGTTATTTTTTTGAAATGACAAATAAAGGCTATTTTTTAGGTGTATAATTTTTCCAATATGATCATCTTATTTCATATCACAAACTAAATATGATAAATATATTTTGTAAAAAAATCAGGTGGCTAAGTGTAAGCCAATATTTACACTTTTGAAATTTATGGTAAAAAACTTAACTTATAGTGATTCATTAAAAGTCAATGAATCATTATATCATTAATTGGTGGGTAGTTTATTTATCTTACTAATATTGGACTAGACTTATGTATTGTAGCAACTTTCTTTTCTTGATTTATTCTTAGTTCATAAGAATAAAATTATCAAGTTGCAAAATAAGTCCTTCGATATGTCAAATAAACCCTCAACATTAGCATTCTATGCACTAAATTTATAGTATTAAGGTATCTAAATAAAGATATTCCAATTAAGCAGGATTACTAACTCCAGGAAGTATAAAAAATAATATGTTTTTACTCTTAGTTGAATAATTTCATGGTAAGAGTAAATTAGAATAATCAATTGCATTATCTTCTACTCAGACAAAAGATAAGAGAAAATATAAGGCAACTATTAATACATGTTATTAGACAATGGTTTGTGAAGGATATTGGTCAATATTAAACTTAACCAAACAACATCGACCTTAAATTTTTCATGACAATGAAAGTATTTTTAAAATGGGGAAGAACCTAGTTTATCATCCCAAAACCAAGCGTCTTGAATTTATTCATCATTACAATTAATAGTTAGGGAAAGATTTCACTAGCCATGCACCCTAATTTCGGACAGTGAGCTAAGGTACCATAATATTACATTAGATTTGGAACTTTTTACCCATTTTAATATGCCATCTTAACTAATGATAGCTAAGTTTTCAAGGTCTAACACATTATACATTTTACGATATAACTGATTTTATCACGGGAGGTCATAAAATACATTTTTTAAACCTATGACCAAAACTTAATCTTTGGAGTAACAATAGTTGTACATTAGAGTATCAATACTCGAGTCTTACTTGTCAAGATGTGATTGGTTACATTTGATTTTATACAATAAATGTTGAACAAGTATTAGATACTACATGTTCAGCTTTTGGTACATTTTAATATTTATAAACACCAATATGTTATGTCAATGAAACACGTGTTAACAAAAGCCTTGTTCACCAATTGAAATGTGCACAGCTATTGGGACCTTTCCCCTACTTGATAATGAAAGCAATTTTTGTTTTTTTTTTAATTTTCTTCTGGGGGAGGGGGTATTGGGGGGAGACGTTATAGAGAAGCAAATCGTTCGGCATAACAATTAAGCCCTTTCTCAAAGAAAATTTTGTTAAATTTAAAAATAAACATGGAATTGTATTTGGCAATCAAATGATTGATTGTTTATAATTAATTATATAAATAATACAAATTTATTGCTTATATAGACGATAGAAATTGTTTCAGTTATTCAAAGCATGCGGTTGTTACTGTCGTTGTATATTTGTTACACCGGTGTAATATTTGTTATGGATTGACAGCTTATATATAGTAAGGAATTATATAATGCAATTCACGAGTTGTATGTTGGGCTGTGTTAGCAACAACAGTTTACCGTAACTTGTCGATTCTCGTAAAAAACACCAAAAACAAGTTGCTAAATAGTTGTTAAAATGTTTTGTTTGCCGGTGTTTTACAATGTGCTCTATTGTCCTGGTGTTTCGGTTTATTGGTATAAGAGTCGCACATAATTTTGTTACTTCAATCTTTTATTTGGTTTAAAGCTTCAACCAAAAATCTGACATCAGATCTTTGAATGATTTTTGTTTGAGTTTGTAAGCTCCTCGGAACAAACTTTGTGCATCGAACCTATGATCCGTCCTTAATAAGCCCTTTTGTTTACGGTTGAATCACACATCTCTCGGCAAACTTCGTCCTTCGAATCTATTTCCCATCTTTAATAAGTCCTTTTGCCTACGGCTGAGTCACAACTCCCAGCCATCTTTACGCCTTCAGCTTATGTTCCATCTTTAATAAGCCTTTTTCTCTACTGCTAGGCCACATCCCTCAGACCCTATATTCCAATTCTTAACCAAGTGACAAAGGCCGCATCTCTCAGCCATTTTAAAGCTTTGAACTTATGTCTGATCCTTAATAAGCCTTTTTGTCTACGGCTCGGCGACATCCGTCAGACCCTATCTTCCAATTCTTAACCAAACCAGATTGTGACTATAATCTTGCTTGATTGTGAAAAAAAAAAACTTCATACAGATTTATAATTAGATTGGTGTTAACCAGAGAATTAGAAGCCAATATAAACTATGAAATCCCAGCAACGAAATCTTGGCCAGAAGTAACCGCCACCTTAACTACCCCTCAAACCCTCATTTCTTTCTGGCGTTTCCCGCCCACAAGCAATTAGGTCATGGCATTGCACAGAACCCTAGAAATAACGATATTCTCTGCCAAAGACCTAAAGAATGTATGGAGCCTCCTCTTTGGCTCCATGCGCACGCAGGCGGTCGCATGGATAGATGACGAGAAGCACTACACCAACATCAACGCCAAAGAAGGCGTCCACCCTACATGGAACCGCCGAATGTATTTCAGCGTCCCAGAGGAGCTTCTAGAAGATTCTATTATAAATGTGGAGATATATAATGTGGAGGGATTGTGGAGTACAAAAGACAGGTTGCTCGGAGCAGTGCACATACCGGTGAAGCATTTCACCGGCAAGCCGCTCCACATTATACATTATGCCTGTTATAAAATCCGCCGTCCGCGGAGCGGAAAGATCAGGGGCTTGCTCAATGTGGGTATTCGTATGGGAGATCCGTTTACGCCACGAGCTAGTTTTAACGTGCGTAATGAAAGCAACGAAAATAGTAATAATAATGGGGTGGTTGGAATGGGATGGAGGAAGCTGCAATTTCTGAGTTTCTGTCTTTAAGAATTGACATTTAACTCTTCTTTGCAGGGTTAAGATTCCTAAATGAATTCATTATGTTAGGGTTGCTATGGCGATCATGGGATCGATTGGATAGGTAGCTTTTTGTTTTGAATTATTCTTTCACTATGTATCAGGCATGTAATGGCTACGAGCATTCCCGTCAGTGTTATGAGTTGCTCATAAATTTGATGGTATAAAAAGAATAGTTTAATACTAGAGGGATTTTATTCGTCAATGCTATGAAAAGAATAGTTTAATAGCATAGCAATCCCTCGATGCATGGCTTAAGTATGGGTTATGGGTTAAGTATGTATAAAACTTTATAACTTTAATATTTTTGGAGTTAGAAATATGATTCATGGTTTTAATTATTGTCTTTTCTTCAATCATAAAATGTTCAAATATAACTATTGGCTGATGTATGACGTATTGATGGTGGATGCATGATCTAATTGTATTTGTATGAGGTATTGTTGGTTAACCATGATTTAATTATGTTAGAATATATTTAATAAACTTTTAAAAGTACTCATTTGTTATATCATGCCATTCTAAATTGTAAAATATATATAAATTTGTACGTAAATATGTTGTTCCCCCATTTCTTCTTAACCTTCCAATTTAAAGTCTCTCATAGTTTCATTTTGTTACTGTCCTAGTCTACTGATTCAATTATGAACCCTTTTGGTCAAAATTGTTAAACTTTTTGATTTTTTTTTGGTAGAACCAAAGCATTTTAAATTTATCTAGCCCTATAAGCTAGTTTGGATATAAATTAAGTTGGCAAAGGATCTAAAAGTAATCTATTAATATCAATTTGATTCGGAAGTCAAAACATTTCTCAAAAACACACATTCTACGTAACATATGCTTCCTTTGTTGGATTCACAATAATAAGATACATGATTGCAATTTGATGGCTCACCAAAATACTACACATGATGCAAATATAAGTTTAAAGTGAATTATGGGTATTGCTAAAAATAAAATAAAAAATCAATTTTTTTTATATTATAAAATTTTAAAATTTGAACCCTTTTTATGTAAAACTTGGCCTTAAAATATGATCTTTTCAACTCATATTTTAGTTATTTGTAATCAATGGTCAATGAAATATGAGCCTCACAAGTGGCACAACTAAATCAGTAACGTCATTAGTTAATACCGACCATCCATTTTCACATTTAGTTAAAATACATATATTTGATTATTTCCGACCATCCATTTCCACATTTAAGGTGAATGTATGTCATATCCATGTTGGGTGACCCTTTACTTCCCATTAGTAATTTTTTATTTATTATTTTTGGTAGATTTTTTATGTATATATTTACACAATTATTTTCATGTTTAAAATTAATTAGTGAATAGAAATTAACTATAATGTATTATAAATTTGAAATGCAATTTAAGAAAGGTAATTTCAAGAGTCTATTATAAAAATATAGTGATATACAAAATTTATAGAAGTTATAAATAACTAAAAAAAAAATTACATAGATTAGGTCTAGAGAGATGTCTTTGTAAATTGATTTATTCTTTCTATATTATGCTTTGGTTGAATGTGATCATATAATACTATTAATAGAAATATAAAAATATGATGTTAATTTAAAATTTTACTTTGAATAGCTAAATAAGGTCGTAGTATGTTGTTTTCCTCTACTGCAACTTTTTTTGTGTTGAATGTGTGATAAATTTAAAAGTTGGAGACTATTTAGATCTGCCTATAGATAAATTGATTTTGTATGAAATATTTTTGGACGTGGGGATCACCTACAACAAAACCCTATCTTGCATAAGGAAGAAAACAAAATCAAATTAAAGGGGGAAGTGGGGAAGTGGGATATGGTTGAATTATTCTTAAAAAAAACCCTTGTTGACTGAGTGAGCATTGCCTACACATTCTTAATGGACCTCATGACGATGTTGTTCTCTATATGGGGAAGATCATAGATTAATGCAATTAGAAGGTTGTATTAAAATGCTTGATAAATGATGACCTCAACCTACAATAAAACAATGTAACTTGGCCAATGACCATATTAGTTTAGTAGAAATGTAGTAAGGCTCTTTTTTGAATAATTTTTTTTTAAATGCATTTGAAAGAAAGTTTTAGCTAATGTAACCAAGGTTTTGAATTGGGACACTTGATGTGCTCTTATACCAAAATATTTGAATTGTTTCCTATAACTAACTTATTATTGAGTGAAAGAGACATGTTAAGAAGTATGTCAATTTAAAAAAATAGTTTTTAGATCACTGAAGACAACCATGCACTAGTGGACAGGTATAGATTGTATCCCTGTCTACCTAGCACACACTTGTCCAAATCAGATAGGCTTCTAAAACTAGAGTAACAATGAAGTTTTTACTAATTAGGATTGTTTAGGAATAAATTATGGAATAATAACATATATTCATGATAATTTAAATTTTTAGAAAGCTCGCATATAGATAAATAATTATCAAAATGATGATTTGTCAAAACAAGGTAAAAGACGCCAATGACCAATAATTTTAATTATTTATTGCATAAATTTTAGTGTCTACATTTTCCCCCATTTAGCCACCATTCCCCTTCCTCCCCTTCACTTCCCTCCCCCTATTTTCTATACCACTCTCCCACCCCTTATTTTAGTGATTCATAAATTACCAAAGTAAATTAAATTTGATACCTAAGTATGCATACACATTTTATCTTTATCATGGAGTTGTGCATGCCCCCTTATTGAGGTATGTTGATAAGTGTTGAATTGAGAGTGATTAAGTCTCAATTTGAATAATCAATGTAGATGATTTAGTTGGAAATATATGTCCTCCAACTCTCATAGAGTACTCTGAACATTTGTAAGGAGGTCGAAACTAACAAAGTGGCTCAATAAAGTGAAACCAAAATATTAAGCATCACTAAGCTATCATGTGGTCCACTTACTACACTTAAAGAGAATATTTTGAAGCCGGTAGATGGCTTACTAAAGTTCAACTAAGATGTGGAGGGTCACTAAGCTCAAATGGGGTCCACTTGAAAAAGATTAATCATACAACTACAGATAGATCTAGATTTGAATCATAAATTTATAAAATTTCTTGATACTTGAAAAAGAGAAAAAATATTTTACAAATTGGTATCTTGGTCAAGAATGTTTGTCATGACCCATGTATTATATAGAGTTCCAAATGTGATCTTTTTAAAAAAAAATTGAATCATCATATTGTATTCACACAAGTATGTCTATGATTGAGTAACTTCATGAGTAGAGGAAATAAGCAAACTTAAAATTATCACATTTGTGCATATTATAATTTATCAAAAATGAAAATGTATTGCTTTGAAAAGGCTCATTATGGTGCCTCCCTTTTAATATGACTTATATTACCTTCGTAGACACTTATCTCAAAATAAAAAGTGAGAGCGTTTATGAAACATAAATAAACATGTAATAGCATTTACATATATTGAATTTATATTTAAATTTTATAGATGTAATATTGAAGAATTTTAAAAAATCATGTATTTACTTTGCATCATGTAAGTGTGATATAGAATTTTAGTAGTAAATTAAGCATGTAAAATTTACAATTTTTTGCATAGTTATTGTAAACATAGTATATTGAAAAGTGAAGCATTGAATCACATAGATTATATGTGCATGTTATGTATCTTGGCACCATATATAGATAAGTAGATTTATAGTAGTGCATGATAAGAATCATGGCACCATAGTAGCAAACAATAAAAAAATGTAAGAAAAGTCACACCATTATCATGCAATAAGTTCTAGAGGCCACATACAAGGGACATGTAAAATGTTACAAAGAGTTAGAAGAATATTTTTATAAATATCACACATAAAGCCCAAAGGTTGAATATAAAGGATATATGCAAATGCATAAAGGGTCAAATAATACTACACATAAGGCATGGTTATGTCATAAAATCAAGGTGTATTTTGAATATACACAAGGCCAAAGGATGCATAAAATAATAAAACAAATTGAACCATGTTATGAAAATTAAAATAAGAAAATAACAACAACCTAAAATAAATGATGTTAAAATAGATTAAGCATGTGTATCTATGTTTTAGTTTATCAAGTATCATATGCACCAAGACATATGTGAAGATAGAATCAAAATATTAAAATAGGTATTTATGTTTATAACTCAACATGGAAAATAGTTTGAAAATAAATAAAACCTAGAAGGTGTTTATATAGAACAACATGATTCCCTCAACTAAGCAAGGTTGTTGGGTGAATGGCTTGACCAAAATCTAACCATGTAATAGTATGTCTTAGCTTGAAACATTACTGATATCTAAATTTTCATTCTTTTCTATGTTTAAAAAACTATGTGATAAGTCCTTATGATTATGTTCTAGTTAAAATCAGAGAGTGAAGATGCATAAGTATAGGTGCATATTAAGGGATATGTACACAATTTTTCATTGTCTTCCTACAAAATTTTGTCTAAATAGATTGTATATAAAAAAATTTGATTAGGGAAGTATTTGTTATGTATAAAGACTATTTTTCATTATGAAATTTATCCTAATCCACACTAAGATACCTTGTGAGTAAGTGTTATGTACTAAAAATGTGTTATATACTAAAATATAAAGTTGGATGACATAAATAACGACATATCCAATAATATAAAAATATGTGACATGTCTTTTGTTTTCAAATATTTTTGATCTTTTTATGTTTTTAGAATATATGAATGTTTTTGTTCTTTCACATATTTGAAAAGAGAATCATGTGTAACTAATTTTTTTTCAAATATATTAAAATAACATGGTTATTAAACTAGACCCTCAACAAGGTGTTGAAGAAAAGCATGGAAAGGAGGTAGGTATATGAGGTACCCCTAATGTAAATGGGATATTGTAAATATGGCAAGTGTGACCATGTAAACTTATGTACAAGTAGGTAGATGTGAGAATGAAAAGTACATATTAGATCTTATAAAATGTATAGATGTGAAATAATTAAGTGAATGAGTTTCCATGAAAGACATATAGATTGAAATATTAGTAAGAAGGTTGTTTCAGCTTGTTTAAATAGGGTTGAACCAAAACAAAGAACAAGTGCCTCAAAATGAAATGGTAAATCCAATGGCTATAATAAATATGGATGGGTGTATAATAATAAGAAACAAGAGATGAGTAACAAATAAGATATGTGAAATTATATACGAGGAAATAATGTTCAACAAATTATGTCATTCATGGCATACTCATAGGCATATTCAACTCTTTGACAAGGATGAGAAATCTCTTCTACCATAGAATTAGTGAAAACTTTATAAGTTTCTAAATCTAAAGAAGAACCATATGTTATAAAATTTAACGACTTGATTATTGTGAATATACTTTTGACACTTATGAACTATAGAAGGAACTATTCTATTTTTATGTAACCAATGTCTTCCTAATAACATATCAAAGACACATGTGGTTGGTAACATGAAGAAAGAAGTGGGAAATATGAAATATTTCAATTAAAAAGGAAAAATAATGTGTCCAAGAATGTATTTTGTATGGGCATAAAATGTCTTCACAAATATAGATGTATGTTGTATATCATTTTCTATATAACCAAGGGAATGTAAAAGCTTTATAGTGCACACATTCTCACTTGATTTATTTTCTATCATAACACTATGAATAGGTTGCATGCCAATATATGTTATAATCAATAATTAAGGTATGTAAAAATCATCATAAATAATTTCATAATCACTAAATATAATAGATGGGTGTGATGATAGCTTGATTTTAATTGTATAAAAAATGCTATCAGGTGGATGCCCATATGAATTTGTATGAGGATAATCATTATATACAAAACTTACTATAGAAATTTTCTTTTCATCTTATACCCCATGATTTTGAAAAGGATCTTTATACATTTTAAGCTTTGTATTATAATTTTATTATGGTTGACCCTCTTCTCTAGTTATACCAATATCAATAATGCTCTCATCAATGATACATGTAATTTTATGCTTGAGATTCATACATCTATTAGTAGAATATCCACACACCCATAATAATGAAAAAATGCATTCTCATTAAATTTTATAGTTGTAGACCTATATGGAGTTATTTCAAATGGTAGAGGAGGTGTAATAACCTGACATTAAAGAAGATTTTGTAGTAGCACATGAGGAGGTTAAGGTAACCTTCAAAACTGCTTTCCTTGGGGATCTTGTGATTGGAGAGGTGGTTGAGATATATCATTAACATTAAATCAATCCTAATTTTTGCATTTAGTAGGTTTTATATTATAATTAGACTTACTTGAAAACTTGATAGTAGATACAAAAGGAAAAATATAGTTATACTTAAGCTTATTCAATGTAATCAATTTGACATCACATTCCTTAACTATATGACATGGCTTATAAAATTAATTACACTTATCAAACATGATATACCATTGAATAAGAGTAAGCATGATTTGGGTAAAAATGTATTAAAGTTCATTATCTACCATTTGATTTGACATTTTGGAAAACATAGTCATGTATCTTAAAAAATACTTAATAAGTATCTCATTTGGACTATATTTGATATTTTCAGCTTTAGCATAGGATAACTTCTCACCAATATTATTAGAAAAATGTACCAAACCTTTATTTTGCATAGTGTTAAAAAAAATTATTGAACAAAGAGGAAGATAATATAACCATATAAGATCATAATATTTGAGACTTCATGGAAATAACTTAGTTAACAATTTGTCATTATCCATATAATCTATAAAAATTTGCATGGAAAGTACTTAATTTATGTTCAGGACTACCTTTGACTTATAAATAGGAATCTTGGGAGCCACAAATCTAATTGGGATAGGGTAAGATTTCATTTTAAGATCCAAAGAATTATGTAATAAGGTATCATAATCTAAGGGGTAGAATGACTTATTGTTTCTTCAATATTAACTAGTTTGGCTTGCAAAAGGAGAATCACTTACCCAAGGGAAGCATTGGTTAAAGTAATGGGTGGGATGTATATAATATGATTAGGCATAGGAATTGATAATTGAGGAAAAACATGATATCATCCTAGATTAGAAGGGGTAGAAGTGACTAAGGGTATACAAATAGGAATAACTCCATGGAGAAGTGAAAACATTGGAGATAGGGGATTTTAGAATGCAAAATGGAAAACCTTAGGAGAAGGAAGCTAAATTAGATATGATTCTAAACTTTATATTCAATAAGTATACAATTGATGTTATTAATTTCTTTAGGGTACTTTTGGAAACCTTGTCTAAATATAGATAATTATTTCACTTGTTCTTGATCTACTTCATTAAGCTCTTTTTTATTAAGATGTTTTTCTTTCTCATTATAATATTCCTCGTCAATGATATCATTATCATTTTTAGTGTATACTTCATTTTCATTAATATTTCCCATTGTGAAAGAGATAAAAGGGAGATTTATATGTGAAAAATAAGTTCATTTAATCTATCACTATGGCCTAGATGCATGTAATATAATATAAAATAATAGAATAAAACAACAAAATATATGATCTATGAAGACAGTGCAAGAAAAAATTAATGGTGAAAGGTTGATCTAGAATAGGGTTTTGAATGATTTGTAGGATCTTGGGATATACTTTATCATCAATTACAAAGTGTTAGTAAAATATTTTACAATGCTAAATATGGAGGTGGAACCATACCCATATCCCATTAGACATGGTTTCAAGGTTAAGTTGATAGTAACTATTAAAGGTTAAGTGCTTTTTTATGCACTACACAATTAGATAGATGATATAGATTCCTATTGGTGTAGGAAAGGGGATTGTATGTGTTTATTTTATACTGTGAGATACATAGAAACTAAATTTCATTTTTATTTTTATACTATGTCTATGGGTATTTGGATAAACCCCTCATGACATGACATATGCAAATAAAACACTAAGTAAACCTCCATAGCAATAGATAAGTAGTTTGAAAACTATCAAAACATAATTGAAACAAGAAAAATTAAATGAAAAATAAAGTGAAATATTTTTTTGTATAGGAGATAGACAAATTCAACCTAAATTTAAAATAAAGAGCATATGTCTCAGTATTTATCTGAAGTAAGAAGATAAACTTTTTTAATGTCAAATTAATCCAAAGTATAAAAATTTGATTCATTAAGTTACATGTAATATTTAAGGTTGATGACTATATTCATTTAGTGTAAGTAATTTATAGAATTAAATTGAAACCCTAGGAGAAAAATAAACAATAATTACAAGCCATGTTCTATTCTAGAAGTGGGTTCACCAAAATGTTTGCCCTTAGAATTAATTAGTGAATGGAAATTAATCATAAAGTATCATAAACTTGAGAAATAAACTAAGAGATATAAATAAATTAGATTTATATAAAAAAATAATGATATACATAATTTATAGAAGTTGTATATTAATAAAAATAAAAACTAGAATTAGGGTTAGAGAGATGACCTTGTAAACTGATTTATTATTTTTGTGTTATGTGTTTGTTGACTATAACTATATAAAACTACTAATATAGACCTGAAAACATGGTGTTAATTTAAAATTATTGTTCATTTTTTTCTTGGATAATTATGTAATATATGAATAGGTTCATAGTGTTTAATTTTAATTTAATACACTTTTTTATGTTGATTGTGTGTTGAATCTAAAAGTTGGAGCCTCTTCAGCTATGTCTAAAGACTAACTAATTTTTTTTGGAGTACGTTTTCATGTGTGGATCACCTCCAAAACTTAAAACCTAATCTACTAAAGGAAAAAAAATGGACACATGCAAAAGGTGAAAAAGTGGGGAAGTGGGATATGGCCAAGCTATCCTTAGAAAATCCCTTGTTGACATGGTGATGCCTACAGGGTTTGAATGGACCACAGGAAGATGTAGTTCTCCCTATGGAAAAAAATTTAGATGGATGCAACTAAAAATTTGTATTAAAATGATTAAAAAATATGGTCTCAACTTGAAAGAAAATAATTTTGACTTGGGTAATTATTATATTACTGTAATAAGAATGTGGTATGAATATTTATTGAACAGATAAGTGATTTTAATTTTCCTTTACAAGAGAGTATTAGCTAATGTAATCGAGGGTTTGAAGTGAGACACTTTATATGATCTTATAAAATAATATTTTAAATTTTTCCTGTAACCAATGTATTTTTTCACACAGGAGATATGTTAAGAAGCATGTAATTTTGAGAAACAAGCCATTAGATCACTATAGCCAAGTATAGACTAGTGTATAGGTGCACAATGCATCCCTCTTTGCCGAGTGTGAACTTCCAGTTTGGACATATGATTTCAAAACTAGATTGATAGTGAAGTTTATAATTATAAGGAATTTTTTATGAAC
>JARHVA010005203.1:950000-962500 GCA_037957365.1 Torreya grandis | reverse complement strand
ATATATATATATATATATATATATATATATATATATATACACATAGAGAGAGAGAGAGAGAGAGAGAGAGAGAGAGAGAGAGAGAGAGAGAGATAAAAGCGTCCAAAGGGAGTTAAAATAATAATAAAAATTAAAACTACCCCGTTAGGTCCTCAAAGACAAGTGTTAGTCCTCTAAAGATGTTCTTTTACTTGGCATCTTGCCTAACTCTCTAAAAATTCACTTTACCTTAGCTTGTGGAATGACAAGTGGCCTTATTAATTAGCATATCATGTTAAGTTACACCTTTACTCTTATCTTGACATCTATCAATTTATCTCTTTGACACATCACTTCATTCTCTTTCTAGGTGTCTAGAAATCTCTTCATCTCACAAGGCCAATCTTGGTCATAAGTGTTAAATATTTCATTCATCTTCTTGAATTCATTATTTTTCCATGGTTTGCCTATTCACATCATACTAGACCTTCAAAAATTCATTTCAAGGTCTCAAACTAGCCCCAAGAACTCATTCTACAAGAAAATCTTCAATTAGGCCTCATTCCTTGTATCCCTAAAATCATGAAAAAATATTTGTGTATAGAAGTGTAAAAATGGTACTAAGAAAATGAAATCATATTTTAGTACCTAGTATGTCTTTACATCTCCATGAAAATTTTTAGGTCATGAGAGTGAGTGTAAGTGTCATTTTCTACTATTTCTCTCTCCTAACTAAGTCTAATTAAGCCCCCTAACTAGATAATGAGTTTTTGATCTACAAGATTCCCACACATTTTAAACTCAAAATAAACATTTGATTCACTTCAATTACCTCTTCACCATTCTCCATGTTAAATGTTAAGGTTTAACACCTTGTACAGTTCTTCCAAGCAGTTTAAAATAACCTTCTTTAGCCTATTTTCTATAGTTTTGTACTTTCAATTACAAACCAAAACCATGATATTTTTGTTAAGATAGTATCTAAAATGATTTAGGTCATTCCTAAGTTCATCCAATCCATCTAGATGTATTAAAACCATCTTATCTCTTATCAAGTTAGAACTAGTCTCTTTAGTATCTTATGAGTGTCTTGCACTCTTAAGGATGATTCATAAAGCATGAAGCATAAATAAAATAAAAAATTCCACACATTTAAATTAAATTATTGTATATAACTCTCAATAGGATCCCAATGTCCCAATCACCATATCTATATTATACTAAGTAAGGAAAGATAACTTCTTAGGTTGGTAGGTTGTATTTTGTGCGGTCTAGGAAGAAAACAAGTCTGAGAGAGATTTATTGAGTTTGTCTTGACTTGTAAATGAATTTTTAAGGTCAATGAAATTATTCATTCCATGTAAAAAATAATATTTCACTCTCATTCATTAGACGTCTTTCATATACCATTAGTTGATGCTTAGGGTTTGTAAGCAAAGCAAGGTAAGAAACCCTATTGACTATGTCTACCTCTATTCTTCACTATTATAGGTTTCAAGGTTTCATCAAATGTTTTTATTTTGGATTCAACATAACCTCATCATAATCTCTCATATTATTTTATCATCTTCAACAAACCAACTTTTCACCATTTGAGATACATAAGCCTATGTAGGGTCTTAAGTTTGTTTGGCCTAAATAGGGTTCCTCAATATCTATTTCACTTTACATGAGTCTGAGCGCTAATTGAAGCCATATTATCATAATAGATAATATCCATATATAATTTAATCACTCCATATATCTCAAATTTTATTAACAACAAAGAGTCATTTCAACCTTGACTAGGCATGTAGGTTTATAGCCTTACTGGTTATGTATGCAAGAGTTTAAAATGTGGTTAGTCTTGGTCACTCCCCTGGCCTTTCTTAAGGTATTATAAATCAAAAAATCCTTTAAAACCTGTATTTATATATCTTCAAGTGACTCTCCTTCATGAATCCACATACTTATATTCATTCCATCCTCAGTTCTTGTATGAAACCTTGTATCTTTTCAAGCATGCATTTACACAGGCCTGACTATGTATGATGTTTGCAACAAAAATTCACTTCTTACTGGGTCCTAACCTTGGATTATGTATTCCATTTTAAATAGTTCTTATATACTTATAACTCTATATCCTTCATTTTTTCTCAACATCTTGAACTTGTATAGCTCTCTCCATTACCTGTAACCTTGAATGCTTGAGAGAGTTAACTAGTTTTAGGCATTCATTAGGGTCTAGATTGAAAACTTGGGATGAAATTATTTTAAATAAATTTACTAATAATTTTATTAGATTTACCACTATTTTAATGTTCCATCATAATCCTCTCAATCTCTTTGCTAAAAACCCTTCATGACTCCCATATGTGATTTGTTTCTTCATGGTTATAGGTAGTTAATAGATTGTGTTTATGGGGTCTGAATGAGCCTATCTTAATCACTATCCTAACTCCAAAATACTTTAGGATCCTTCAATAGTTTTTACCTTCTCATACTTTATACATTATCATGTTCCCACATCAACGCTTCCTTGATAGTTGGTTTAAGTCCAAAATTGGGACCTACAAGTCTATCACCTGTAGGTCTTCATTTTGCTTGTATAGACAAATAAGAAATATCCTTTGATTCATTTAACACTTTCAAATTACATAAATTAATTTACAACTTATTTATCACCCTATCCATATATTTATAGGATTCTTACTATAACCACATAAGTCTGAAACTTATCCATTCATATGAACAGACCTGTGTACATAGTTAGTCTTTATGCAAGACTTATGTATAAAAAGTGAGAGTTGGAGTTCCTAAATTCATTCATGATATTAATGAATAATCCTCCAATCTATGAATTAATTTTATTATACTCACCTAAGGCATTCATAATCAACCTTGACTTGTACTTCAAATAATTTCTCTTTAAAACATAGACCTACAAGTCTGTAGACCAAATTTTGGAAATGGTGTAGATTTGATCTTATGATCTTGAGATCATATTAACTTGGTTACTCACCTTTAAAATATATTTATATAATATTATGATATCATTATATCTAGGTGACCTTAACAAAACAAGAAAAAACTTTTGGAACACCTTGAAGCCAAACTCAAACACAACCTTCAAAATCAAGAACATCCATGATACTTGAAGAATATTTGTTTGGGAGAACATAAGAGCTATTAATAAAATTTTAATTTCATTTAGAAGTGTTTTAAAATGATGATATATCCTCATTTCATCATTTCAAATATTAAAAACTCCATAAAAAATAAGAACTCTGATAGTCACTCTATAAATTGTGGTAAGGAGTAGCTTTCTTTTCCCAGTGGCTTCCCAAATGTGCAAACCTAGTAAATGAAGATATAATATGGTTTTTAAAACCTCTAAGTATCCGTTCCAACTAATTTAAAGTATCCAATGAGTTTATACATTCTTGGGAATTGTATAAAACTTAGTGTATATGGATTTTAGCCTTAAAACATCACTTTAGCTCTTTAATGATTATTCATAAATCTAAGGAGATCAATCATTCAACCAATACCACTAAATTAGATACCATATTAGTCCCAATATTGGTTAAAAATATTAGGCTCTAAATCCACATATACAGCCTATACCATACATTTTAAAATGGCCTTCATAAGCTTGTGAACAGAGTGATGGGAGAGATGAATATTTGTAATCCTTCTTGATACCTTTTAAATATTCATGAGGGTGAATATGAATTTTAAAGAAAGGACTTTCTAAAACAATTTTTACCTATACGTGATCCTAACAAGTCTATACAAGTGCCTTAACTCTCTTCTTTGGTGTTGAAAACTCAAGATTCTAACTTATTTATAACATTTAAATTTCATCTACATGTTGGAGAATATTTTTCAAGTTTATACAAGTGTTATGTATGTATCAATCACCTTGGTGGGATTTTTCATTCATGACATTTAGTCAAAAACCTCTTTTTCTCGTACCTTAAAGTTTCCAAATCAACCTTAAACTCTCCAAAGAGGCATGAAATGTTTAAACAAGGTGATTAAATCATGAATAGACCTTTAATGGAACCTCACAAACTATGACACTTCTTGACCAACTCTCATCACTTCATGACATGCTAGGCTAGTACAATGCAAAGACAAACATTTACCTTAATTTCTCCAAATAAACCTTAAACATTGCTAAAAAGGTTTTATAAAGACTTTTTGGATACTATCAAGCATGAAAAATATATGAATAGGGACAAAAATACATGACAAGAAAAGTTTCACCTATAGGTGTTGAGATTTAACATTAGGGCTCAAAATTGATCAATAAATTAGCAATTCACAGGGATAACATGCTTGTTATGCTAAATGGACCAATAGATTTGTCCTTCTATTAGAAAATTGAGTCATGTGTACTCATATTAAAACTATACCAGGCCTTAATAATGACACAACAAATTGATTTGACCTCCACACACACAAAACAAAGACAATATAGATAAAGCAAAGCAAATAAACACACAAATTTAGTAGTTAATCACTCAGGGAACATAATAAACAACATGAGTAAGTTAACTATCTACAAATAACCTAAAAATAACTTATTCCACTTAGATCAAATGGGAAGGTTGTCCTATCTCTTTCTCCATGAAATGAAGGATGACATGAAACAAGTTGCCTCTTGAGCCTTGCTCTTGTTGTCTTCATCTTCTTCTTGAATGTCATTCCTCTTGGCATGTGCTCAAATGAAGTAATTGTAGCTACAAACCAATCACCTATGAAATTTAATTCCTATTATGTTTCAAGATCTTTCTCATACTCTTTATTGATGTTCGAAGTTAACCCAAGCATGACCACTTCTTGTCTCATAAGGGAAGCATAAAAATTGACACTTTGAATATTTTTACCTTGTCTTCCAAGAAGTAAAAAAACTTATATGACATCCTTAATACGACAAAAAGAGATATAAAACCTTAAAGAGTCTCAAATTCATCACAAATCTCTTTTAACTTATGCCACATATCACCCTAGTATATGAAGGTATCAACAACTTCATCCTGTTTGGTTTTTCAAATTCAATCTCTTGGTCATCTTCAAGAGTGTAATAGTCATCATAGATTACTCCATCATGGAATTGAGACTCTTGGTGGTGTTATTCAAGACATGTTTTCTCATTAACAACCTTACATTCCTCATCAAAAATCTGATTTTTCTCTCCTAGAGGTGTTATCTTCTCAAAACCTTCATACTCTTTGAACATATGCAAGTAGTTATTCCACATGTCCCTGAAATATATTTAAACCTACTCATGAGACTAAAAAAACTAGGTCAATATGATGTTCCTCTCAAAATAATTTTCTTCCATGTCTTGATTAACCTCTTTAATGGCCAAGGTAGTAATCTTGGCACTCTCTTCATGTCAGCTACAACCTCATCAAGTTCATCTCTTTCTTCATTCAAGAATATTGATTTGTGTTTATCTTCACAAAGTGAAGTATCAATGGTGAATTATTCATCATAAACACTTGAATTATCTTAACCATTTACAATTATATCTTGATCCTCTTCACTTATCTCCCATAGAACAAATTATTCTTCAAGAAGGGATGTGGTGGGAGGGTGATGGATAAGTTCATGATCTGGAGAGGGAGTATGAGGTATGGTGGATTCTTGAAGGAAATTTTGTATGGAAAACACATTTAGTTGAGTAATGGAAGGGCCATCTTCTTCAAAAATAAATTAATTTTTCTCATATCCTTATTAAGGCTCTTCTATAGATTTAAATTCATCTTCAACCTTCTCAATTAGAATCTCATTCTTATATTGAAAATTTTCTTGGATAGACCTCCAAGATGGATAAGCTAGAGGTTCTTTGGGAGAGGTCAATGGAGCTTGATTAGGCACAAATATCTATTTATCTTCAACCTCTTAATTTTGGCTCTCTTTAATTCCTTTCATCTTCAACTCCAGTTCTTTGATTTGCCTATCTATACTCTCTTGGAATAGCATCTCTTTAAGGTGGTTACTGACCTCCTTAGGGTAAGAAACATAATAAGGATAGTATGAGGTACAAGAGGACTCTTGAGGATGGATGAGATACGTGCATAGGTTTAGATTATTCTTTGAATTCAAATCCCCAATTTGTACTTGTCTCACCTTGCCCATTCCATGAGTTCGTCACTTGGTTCTATCTTGGAATCTTTAAGACTTCTTAGGGGGATCTTGAGAAAGAGTAGTAATGTTTTGGCTTTCAATAATAGGATAATAAAAAATAATCTCCTTCTCCTTTTGAATGCTCTCTTGGATTATATTCTAAGAAGGAAATGTTTGAGAAACACATGGAGGACTTGGAACATTTGGAAGTTCACTTTTAAATGTCCCTTAGGGAAGAATGGATGGCATATATAAGGGCTAAGGTAGTGTATATGAAGACACATAAGGCTAATGGATGTAAACCTATTATCCTTCATGTTTACTTAGCTTATCTTTAATGCTTTGAATGAGACCACTTACATCCATCATCTCATTTAAAAATCTTTACCAATTTCCTCTCTCGATAGGTGTCCATTCTTCTTTCATTAGTTACAATAAATCTACCATGTCATGAATGAGGTGAATAGGGGTATCTTGACCATATCTCTTTGTGTGTTAAGGTCTAACATGTACCTCTCATAGCCTAAGATAAAATTTCTCAAAATTGAAATGGATTGATTTGTGAAGTGATTAGAGGCATCTTGAGCTTGAGAAGTTTGATCATATACAACATCATGGTCATGTAGAGGGAACGTAGGCTAACCATAAGACTGATATGGCTCATGACAATACTGATAAAGATTATAGCTAGGCTAGTATGGATGACCATGGGGCTGAGATACTTCATAAACTTGTATGAAACTAAAGTTAATCTCAAACTCAGCCATACCAACCTCATCAAGACAATGAAATGAAACACAACTTACTTTTAATAGTTGACTAGGATGTTAGAACTAGTTAATCATGCATAGAGTTGCCTTGATGTTCTAAATACCTCTAAAGGATAATAGTTAGAAGAAAAACACCAAAAATTCTTCCATATATTTAGACCTTAATCCCACTAAGCATGCTAAAACTATTATCACTCAAATTTGTATACATTATAAGGTAGTTCAAGTGTTACAAATTTGATGTAACATGGAAATACCTCAAGGTTATATGTTCCATATTGGAGAAGTAAATGTATAGGTTAAATTTATAGATCCCCTTGATTAATCACTTAGGCTCAAACACTAATCTAACACTTATTAGGAAAAGGGAGATAAATCTACTCTAATAGAGGTGATGCACCAAATATGAGTTTATCACTACTAAAAAACTATAATTTCACTTCAAATAGGATAGTAACTTGTATATGACACTAATGCAAATCTGTCTCTCTACATCAATATTTCTCATGAAGCTTTATGAAGAAAGATTGATCTATGAGGACTAATCAAGAGGTCATAACATGACACTAATGAAAATCAACTCACTAAACCCATACACACTTCATTTGAACACTTCATGAGACCTACAAAAGGATTCCAAAATAAACATGAGTGTTCAACAAGGACAAACATGCCAAGGAAGTAAGACTATTACTTAACAAGATCAACTAATCAAACATGCATATTGAAAGTAGTCCATGGAGAAGGTAAAAATAAGTTATTATTTATTGATCAAAGGATGCAAATGGGTATGACTTTCCCATACCTAGGTGGAAGATCCAAACTTATCCAATTAAATCTCAATATATATATATATATATATATATATATATATATATATATATAGAGAGAGAGAGAGAGAGAGAGGTGTTAAAAATGAGTTACAATAACAAATAAATTTTAAACTACCCCATTAGGTCCTTAGAGATAAGTTTTGGTCCTCTAAATATGCTCTTCTACTCCAAGTGGCATAAAAGTTTTAAACTTTACTTGACACCTTGTCTAACTCTCTAAAACTACCCTTTGCCTTGGTTTTTGGAATGAAAAATATTATTATTAATTATTATATCATGTTTAATTACACCTTTGATATTCTCTTAACACCTCTCAACTAATCTCTTTAAGTTTTCTTTGACGCATCACTTCGTTCTCTTACTAGGTGTCTATAAATCTCTTCATATCAGTAGGCCAATCTTGTTCATAAGTATAAAAACTTGAATTCATCTTCTTCAACTAATTATTTCTCCATTTATGACCTATACACATCATACAATATTTTTAAAAATTAATTTTGAGGTCTCAAACTAACCTTATGAACTTGTTCTATACTAAAAGTTCTAATTAGGCCTCATTCCTTCTAGCCCTAAAATCACAAAAAAATCCTTATGTAGAGAAGTGTACAGAATTTAGTAGAAACATAAAGGAATTTTTTAGGACCCAATATGTTTTTATAGTTTCATGCCATGTTTCAAGTCTTGAGAGTGAGTGTAAGTGACTTTTTCTATTATTTCTCTCTCATAACTAGGTCTCAATTAGGCCTCCCTACCTAGAGATTGAGTTTTGGATCTAAAGGACTACCAAACATATGAAAACTAAAATAAAAAATTTATTCACTTTAATTACCTCCTCACCATTCTTCATTTCAAAATTTAAGGTCTGACACCTTGTACAAACCTCCCAAGTAGCTTAAATAGACATATTTAGCCTATTTTGTACAGTTCCATACTTGCAAGTACAAACCAAAAGCATGATGTCTTGATTAGTATATTTTTTACATTTATTCAGGAAATTTTTAAGTTCATATAATCCATTTGGATTAATTAAAACCATATTTTCTCTTATCATGTTAGAACTATTCTCTTTGGCAGACTATGAGTGCATTAAACTCTTAAGGATGATTCAAAAAGCATAGAGCATAAATCAAATAAAAATGCCATGAATTTAAAATAAAATAGTGTAGATAACTATCCCTATGAACCCAATATCCCATGAAACATATCCATACTATAATGGTCATGGAAAGCTTCTCGAGCTAGTTGGTTGCATTTTGTGCAGTCTTGAAAGAAAATAACTCTAAGAAAGCTTTCTTGAGTTTTCCTTGAGTTGAAAATGAATTGTTAAGGTCTATTTCATTATTCATACCATGTCAAAAATAATATTTCACTCTCATTATTCATTATACCTCTTTCACATGCCATTATTTGATGCTTATGGTTTGTGAGCAAAGCAAGGCAAGAAACCTAATTGATTATGTCTAACTCTTTTCTTCACTATTGGAGGTTTCAATGTTTCATCTGATGTTTTTTTAAAAAATTAAACAAAAAATCCTCATAATATCTCATATTATTTTATCATATTCAAAAAACCAAATTTTCACCATTTGAGACACATAGGCCTGCGTAGGATCTTAAGTTTGTTTGGCCTAAATATGGTTCCTTAATATCTATTTCACTATAGATGAGTTTGAGGGATACTTGAAACCATATTATCATAATATAACATCTACATATTGACTTTAATCACTCCATATACCTCAAATTTTCTTAAAAATAAAGATTCATTTCAACATTAACTAAGTAGATAAGTTTATAGCCTTACTGATTGTGTATACAGGAGTCTAAAATATGATTAGTCTTCATCACTCCCCTGGCCTGTATGAGGACTTATTAATTTAAAATTAGCTTGAATACCTTGATATATCTATCTTAAAATTAGTCTCCATGAATTAATATATTTTTATTCATTCCATCCACATTTGTTATATGAAAGCTTGCATCTTCTCACGTATGCATTTACACATGCCTGGTTGTGTATCATAGTTTAAAACAAAACTTCACTTATTACTAGATCATAATATTTGAGTATTTATTCCATCATAACTACTTTGGATATATTTATTACTCTATAACCTTAATTCTTTCTCATCACCCTAAACTTGTATAACTCTCTCTATTGCCTGCAACCTTGAAGGCTTGAGAGACTTATCTAGTTCCAGGTGTTCATAGCGGTCTAGATTGGAAACTTAGGATGAAAATATTTTGAATTGATTTCCTAAATATTTGATTATATTTACCAATATTTGAAATTTTCTTCTTAATCCTATCAATCTCTTTGATAAAAAATCTTTCATGACTCCCATATGTCATTTGTTCCTTTATGGTTGTAGGTGGTAAATACATTTTGTTTGTGGAGTCTGAATGAACTTGTCTTGATCACTCTCTTGACTTCTAAATAGTTTTTGTGCCTTCAATGGTTTTTACATTTTCATAATTCATACTAAACAATGTTCCTACGTTAGCTCTTCCTTAAAATTTGGTTTAAGTCCAATAAAGGGACCTATAGGTTTGTATTTTACTTGTATAGAAAACTAAGATAACTACTTTAAGTCCTTTGTCACTTTAACATTGAATAAATTCATTTAAAAATTATTTGTCACCATATCCATAGGTTTATATGATTATTAATATCACCACATAAGTCTCAAACTTCTCCATTTACTTGTATAGACCTGTGTACACAGTGACTCTTTGTGCAAGGATTGTGTGTATAAAGTGAGAGTTAGAGTTCCTAAATTCATTAATTATCTTCATGAAAAATCTAAAAATATATGAAGTAATGTAATTTTATTCACATAAATTCTTCATAATCAATGTTAACTTGTACTTCAAACAATTTCTCTTTAAAACATAGACCTACATGTCTGTATTCTTTATGCTCAAAGTTTGGAAATGGTCTAGATTTGATCTTATGAGCCTGAGATCATATTCACTTAGGTCCTAACCTTTAAACTATATTAATATAATATTATGAGATCATGATATCTAGGTTACCTTTAAAAAAGAAGATAAAACCTTTGGAACACCTTGCATGCAAAGTCAAACATAGCCTTCACAACCAAGATCATGCATGCTACTTGAAGAAGATATGTTGGGGAGAATATTAGAGCCATTAATTAAAATTTAATTGAATTTATAAGAGTGTAAACATGATGATATATCCTCATTTCATCCTTTTAAATGTTTGAAACTCCATAATAAACAAGAAATATGATAGTCACTCTATAAACTATGCCAAGGAATAGGTTTCTTTGCCCAATGGATTTCCACCCATGTCAACCTAGTGGATGAAGGTGTATTATAGTTATTAAGACGCATAAGTATTCATTATAATTGATTTCATGTATCCAACAAGTTCATACATGTTTTGGAATTGTAAAAAACCCATCCTATGGATATTTTAGCCTCAAAAAAGCATTTTAGCTCCTTAGCAATTGTTAATAAATATAAGGATCTCAATAAATTAACCAATGACACTAAATGAGTGCCTATATGGGTCCCAATCTTTGGTGAAAATATTAGTCTCCAACTCCACTTTTACAGCTTGTACCATGCATTTAAAAATGGTCTTCATGAGTTTGTGAAGGGAGTGATGGGAGAGAGGAAGAGTTTTCAACCTTACTGAGAACTATTCAAGATTATTGAAATTGAATATGACTTATAGAAGATGAAAATAATTTCTAAAACCATTTTTACATGCATAAGATCTCAATAAGTCCATACAAGTGCCTTAACTCTACTCTTTTGGATTGAAAATTCAATATTTTGACTTTTTTTTGACATGTAACTATCATTTGCACATTGAATAATCTTTTTAAAGATTATATAAGTTTTATATATGGATATATAACCTTGTTTGGCTTGATATACATGAAATTTATGTTATGATTAGTTTTTATATTGTTTAAGTCTGAGTTTTTATAGGTTGATATTTACCGAGAGGTAAATATAATTAGTTAGTTTGTTAATCAGAATATTGTTATATAATAGTATTACAACTAGTACTTGTAATTATATTTTTATACATGAGTGTATTTATTCAACCAACTCATGAATATATGAGATTGGGAGATACTATAGGTAGAGAATATCTCCATGATTATAAGATGGTATTCTATATATTTGTATTGTAATATGCAATATACAGTAGAGAAATAATAGAATAATATTAGTGTGATTAAAATATAACTATCTACTATGTTCAGCTCTCTATTGTTAATTGTATGAGTTAATAATGCATTTATTCTCTTCCAATTCTTATCATTGGTATTAGAGTAGCTATGGATATGGGACTATGAGAGCTTATGAAGGAGCAGTTACATTGTGATTTGTTCCTGTGTATGGAATACTTAGTGTTTCTTGCATAGTTTAGTTTTGTGTGGAAAAGAGTGTACAAATAATAGTTGTAGCATAGAAGGAGGAGTGCCTACATGTCCATTGATTCCCTATAAGATGAATCATATCTAATGAGATAAATGAGGAATCCATCATTTCATGTGCACAGACCAATTATACTTAGCGATGTGTACCTTCTATTTTTATGTGCAACTTTTACATCTCAAAATGTATTTTTTCATGGAGAGAATATATTGACATAATTTTTAACTAATTCTACATTACATGAAGTTTATTTAATTTATTATTTATTCATGGAAAAATTTGACATCTTCAGCTCCTTCTACATGATTTGGTCTCACGCTTCAAGCATCTACATAGAAATCTCAATGTGGACCACACACTTAAATCTTTAGTGCAA
>JARHVA010005203.1:910000-945000 GCA_037957365.1 Torreya grandis | reverse complement strand
ATAGAAGTAAAAAGGAAATCTTATAGTGTATATTTCTCATGAAATAAATCTACCAATATGAAATTGAACCCATGTTTCCTGAAGGTACAAAACATATACTCTAGGGGAGCTATACATTATAGAATTTGTTTAGACATCTCACAATCCATAGGAACTAAATAATAAAAACCAGAAATTGTTCCATCTATTTTCCTTAATTATTCATCTTTTTCCTCTATCTATTTCTTCAAATTACGTTTTTATTGTGTCACAAGTGGATTTTATTTTTCTAAATTTTATAATTTTTGAACCAACTTAACTTAACATATTCAATAATGTCTTATGCCATTTTCTTCTAATACAATCTACATGAGTTTGATCAGGTTCTTCAATCATACTTATTTGTGTAGAGTAAATTATTGGTTCAATTATTATGAGTGTAGGAATATAAATTAAAATGGTTTCACTCTACCCAAGAGTACTTCCTTAGATGTAGTTACTTTATGTATTGTTATAGGTTATTTTGCATATGTTACAGTTTGTCATGTCTTTATTGCAAGTTCTTATGTTACAACTACTCTTTCTTCTTCCTTAGTTTCCAATTGAGGTAATGTATCTAGTCATATTTTACATCCCTTTACTAATATAATTCTATTTTTTATAATTTTTTTCTCTTGATATGCAAGAAACAACTTATCATAGTCACTCAACTCTTGACTAGGAGTAGGGCTATGTTCCCTTTCCTCCATTAATATAAAATACTCCTTATATTTATATTGAACTTGATCATTGACAATAGTATCTTCCTCTATTTATTTTTCTATATTTTATTCAATAGCAATAGGTTCATCTTACATTTATTTTTTGGCAACAAGTTCTTCTTTCATCTCTTCTTCTACTTCCATTTCTTCAATTTCTTCTTCTACCTATTTTTCTTCCATTTCTTCCTTTGCCTCTACTTCTTCTTCAATTTTTTTATTTAGTATAAAAACTTCCACTAGATGCTTCATCATTTTTATCTTCTTCACCCAAACTTGGAGCTTCCTCAAAGATGTCCTCTTATGAGGAAATCTCAATTATGACCATCTTGGAGGAAGATGCTCTTATTATTATTCCTTTATCTATCAACCTATGAAATCATTTATTTTTTATACTAGATGATGCTACATAAAGTTTTATTTTTATTTTTAGTAGGTTGAGTAGATTCTATAGGTGGAGGAACTACTATGAGTGGATGAGTTGTTATAGGTGGTCTAGGTTGACCAACATCTTGTGATAAAAGATGGTGCATTGCTACAAAGTCTTCCAAACTAACATGATATCTATTAGAGGCTAATACTCCCTTCATAATTAATTGTATTAAATAATAATGGGAGAGTGTTGATTGATTTTTTTATTAAAATCCATTGTCCATTCTTATCAAAAAGTGTAGAAAGTAATATGGAATGTTTATGATATGGACATGCCTTAAATAACTCAACAAATACAAGTGAGGGGTATATAACAAAGGAAACCTAACTTATCCTGTGAATTATTTGATGAAAAATATGTCTACATGAAACCAAGGGGTAGAGAGAGACAACCTTTTTGTTCCTTGACAGTCAAATTCTATATTATTTTCTGGCATAGTGAACCTTTCCATGGCATCTGCATTGACATGACTTTTTATCCATTCTTAATCTGAAATATGTAGACCATATGATTTTGATATTAATTCTTATGTTAGGACTATTTAGAATCCATTAACATTTATTTTTATTTCTTAGGGGTCAGGGAAAAGTTTTCACTATTCTTAAATCATATTCTATCATTATTTCTATGTAGACCATCCATCTTGTGCTATTAAAGGGATATTATCCCTAGGTTATTTCAAAGTACTTTTTGTTTTGTGGGTTCCATGTATTTTATATCTCCTCCCATTGTTACCTATTTTCTCATTAATTTTAACTTCATAGATTTAATTGGTTCAAAAATAGAATATTCTTTGTTAGGAAGTAGGATGTTATTTTTTAGTATGAATTGAGATCAAATTTCCATCATTCAGCTAACATAATTATATTATTAGATTTAGGTTTCCTTTGTCAATTGATATGTCTTGTGTTTGGCATGTCCATGGAAGGTAGATACTCAAAGTGACATTCAATTGACCTAAATTGAAATTGATGTAATAATTGGTACATGTAACAAATTAGGTGAGATAAAAGTGACATGAAGTCATTCGGGAATATGACTTTGGATGATGACAAGCAATTGGCATGATGTGGGAGAAAATGTAATGATTGTTTTGGTGATAGGTGGCACATTTTTAAATGTGATTAATCATAAACAATAACATCATAGTAATAATAAATGATAATAGTAAAATAAACTATAAGACTAATATATATTATTATAGATGTTAATATAAGTACTTCATCTATTGCATTGGTTTGACCAATAGAATTATTTATGGTAGATTGGCTAAAAGTAATAAATTGAACATTGTCTAGCAAAAATCATCAATTTGATAAAATTAAGACATGTAGGATAGTTTAGATATTATGAAATAAAAATTACTTTGTGACTTTGTTTGGAAAATGCTCAAGAGAGGTTTTGTTTCAACACTATTATGAGAAATATTTTTTAGGAATGTTCATTTAGAAGTTAAATTTCCAACCCTTGAACTAATGAATTCCTTTTATGCTAAGATTATCATGACAACATAAAATACCCCTAATTACAATATCATGTGGTAAAAAAATAAGGAACTACAGGTGGAAGGTTGCAATTTATTGTTGAAGATGATATATTTTTTAGAACGTAAGATGTAGTAGTGGCTACAAGTGAAATTTGGAAACTTGCAATAAATTTTAGATATACAAACCTGCTTAAAAAGATAATAAAAAATATGTAGTCACTTCATATTTGAAACCATATAATATGAGAAATAATGGAAATACTATGTGAAGGAGGATCCAGACTTCTTAAAGGAATCTTGTAGATGTTGTAGGTTTAAGCATAGTTGGTTGTAGATGTTGTAGGTAGAAACAAAATTGTCTATAAATCTTATAGGTCAAAATAGAACTTCTTAAAATAAATTAAAAGTATCCTCTATGTATCTATAGAGGCTATAGGTCTAGATGCTTACCTACAAATGTGAATGTTACATATTCAAATGTGGTAGTTGTATGTGCTTTAGTTTTGAAGTCTACCTACAATAATGAAAAGTAGACTTGTAGAAACTAATTTTGGACCTCTAGCAACTAAAATTTAATAGTGACTTATATTATATTATATTTATTGTTGATTGTATACCTAGTGGTCAAGAAGATATTTTTACACCTTGGTCTTTTTATATTTTTTTTCTCTTTTTTAATTTATTTTTTATTTTTTATTTTACTTTTAATTGAGTGGCCAAACAAGCTAGTTTACTACTCAAGCCATTTTAATGTAGTTTTGGCAAACCAAAAAGTTGGTTTTTGGACCAAAAATACCATGTGTGATGTACTTGTCATAGATAATAGAGCTAAAATATTCTAACCAGATTTTAATAAGTTATGATGATGAGCCAACATGATGTTTAGAGTGTTTATCTAGTATATATTTGATTCCCATGTCTATACATGGTTGGTTTTTAAGCCATGATATGTTGAATTAAAATGTCTTTAGAGAGATGTTTATTATATGAATTAAGATAGTGTCCATTAAACATAAAATTGAATTTGAACAAATCAATTTTGCATAGATCAACTATGTCATTATAAATCACATTTTATATCTCATAAGGACCTAACCATCTAGTCTAAAGTTTGCCTTTATGGTCTTTGTATTTGGATTCAAAAATTAATGCCCAATATCCTAGTTGGAACTTCTTTATTTTAATGAAATTGTCATATCATTTGATCATTTAATGTTGAATTTTTTATATGTGATGTGCATTTATTCTCATTTCATTAAGATAAATAAGCATCAAGACCTTTTGATTTTGTGCATCCCTTAAATCCATGCCAGGTTTTAGGGTATTTATTAGAGTTTTGAGTTCAAACTCTATATGAAGAATAAACTTGTTACCATATACCACAATCCATAGGGTGTGAATATTGTGGTTGTCTTCCATGTGGTCCTATAAGCCCATATAGATACTAAGAAAAATTCTACCCAATCATGGTGGTGTATAATTATTTTATAAGTAAGGATGTTCTAAAAATCCATATTATTGACCCCTATTTGGCCATTAGATTATAGATGGTATGAATTGGATTTATTATCCCTTAATTCATACTCTCATACAAGGGATAAAATTAGATCAGACATGAACTATGGTCCTTGATCAGAGGGTATTTCATGTGGAACTCCATATCTTATAAAGATTTCTTCATAAATGAATTTTTATACATTTTCACCACATGCATGAGTCAAGGATAAAAATTGCACCCATTTAGTGAGGTAGACTATACATACCAAAATATATTCCATGGCTTGAGAAGGTGGGTCTATTGGGCCAATGAAATAAATCCCCCATTTTTCAAAGGGTTCCAAAAATAACTGAGGCTGAAGTGGCATCTCATCTAAACATGTGGGTTTCCCCATATATTTGAATTTATAACATTGGTGATTGTATTGAATGCCATATATATTAATAGTAAGCCAAAACTAACTGATGGTAAAGATTTTGTAGGTTGTCCTCTTTACTAAAAGATGACCACCATAGGGTTCATCTTGACATGCTCAAATAATATCAAAGACTTCATCCTCTATAGCATATCTTCTCATGATTAGAACATGTCCACTATGGAAGAGGTATCAAAAAATCCATGAGTATGGGATGCCTTTAGCCATCAAATTATGTTTTTACTTTTGTAAAAATGTGTATGACTATGACCTACATCCAAATAATTACAAAACAAGGAGTATTAACAACCAAATAAAAGATATGTTTGTCAAAAAAAGAGTCATATACTACTGGATTAGTTTTCTCAGTATGTAATATATAAATAAAATATGCATCTTAATTTACTTTACTAGGCCTATACACAATAATAATGTCAAATTCATATAATAATAAAAATAATATAATTATCCTACATGTTAATGTCAATTTTTTGATTAAATATTTAATAGAAGCATGATTAACATGAATAAATATAGGATAACTAGTAATGTAATGTCATAATTTTTTTATAGTATACACTATAGTGAGAAACTCCTCTGTGATTGTGCAGTTCAATGATGCATGTTTTAGATTATTTTTGTTGAGATAAATAGTGTAGTTGAGTGACCCTTTTTTTTTCCTAAGGACTATCCCTAGTGTTGTGTCTGATGTATCAATATGAATGTGGAAGGGTAGCTTCCAATCCATACCTCTTAGCATAGATGTTGTCATAATTAAATCATTGATATTTTAAAAGTCTTCTCGACATGTATCACTCTATTTAAAATTAAGATATTTTGATATAAAAATATTCAATAGAATTGTTATCTTTCTAATTTTTTTGATGAACCTCTAGTAATTTATAGCATGTCATATAAATATTCTTACACATAATTTTCTTGTGGTGTTGGAAATTTTTTTATTGCCTCTATCATATTAGGTTATACCTAAATTTTTGAGTCTAAAATATGATGTCCCAATATAATTCCTTCTTTCATGAGCATGTAAAACTTATCATGACTCAATGAAAAGCTATTATCTTGACATTTTTTAATAGGTTTTTTAAAGTTTATGAGGGATTCATTTTAATTATCACCATATACCATGAATTCATCAATGTAGATTTCATCACACTCATGGGATAGATCATAAAAAATGCTCAAGACCACCCTTTGAAAGGTGGTAGGAGTATTGCATAGCCCAAATCGTAAGATCGAGTAAGCATAAGTACCCAAATGGAACGTAAATGTTGTATTATCTTGGTATTGTATGGAAAATATGATTTTGTTGTATTAGCTGAAGAAATCTAAGAAATAAAAAATACTTATTCCCAAAAAGGGTGTCAAGAACTTGGTCAATGAATGGGAGAGTAAATTGATCTCTCCTTGCGGTAGTGTTTAACTCTTTATAGTATAAATAAATACACTATTTTATATTCTTTTTTGGACCAATGAAAAGTGGATAAACCAAATATATATATATATATATATATACACTATTTTATATTCTTTTTTGGACCAATGAAAAGTGGATAAACCATATATATATATATATATATATATATATATGATGAGTGTAAATTTCTAAGTATACCCCCTTCATATCATTATATTCCCATGTTACTATTTTTTTTTAAAATCATGGTGACTAGTTGAGTCTTTTTTCAAGAATACAAATTATTTTTTATACTAAGGGGTCTTCTCAATAGTATATCCACTTATTTCGATAAGGTTTTCATGGATTCAATGTTTCATAAAAGAGTTTCAAGACACAAATTTTATGGTATGATATGATGAAATTTTCTAATATCCTCCTTTATGTTTAAGGTTTTTCTTCAAGAAAATATTAGAAATAGGATAATATGTGCATGCAAAAGTGTTTATCAGTAGGATGGTCTATTATGTACATGTTCTGTATGGTGTTGGAACTGATTATGTCCTCCTCTTATTCTTGAAAAAAGGTTTGAGTTAAATGGTGAACAATGTTTTAAATGTAACAAAATCATCATCTTCCACTTCTACCCATGGATATTTATCCCCATTTGATTAAGGTTAGGTAGGCAGATACAAAACTAGTTTCCTTGGAGTATCAACATTATATATGAGCATGTTTTTTGACCTATAGACAATAAATGTATTAAATGTATCTAACCAAGGTATACCTAAGATCAAATGGTATCCAGCTAAGTTTTATTTGCGTTGTAATATCATAAAATTAGTGAGTTATTCCTATGATTATATTATTACAACAATGTTTTCTATGACTCCCTCAAGTTTTATAGTTGAATGGTCATCCATATGTATAACAATGGGTGTCTCTCAAAGGATTATAATTTTCATTTTTATCATGGTTTATTTGGTCATGACAATAATGGATGATCCTAAATAAATAAAGGTATTATGAATGAAGGTGCAATTGATGTAAACATCCATGATTAGGCTAATTGGATCAAAGCATTTTTCTAGGATGGTGTTGCCCAACATGATATCTACAAGTTATCCAACTGTTTAGATAGTCTTAAGATCCTTTAATTTATGACAATAAATGGTAACATCATTAATTAATTGGAAAAAAGGAATTTTGACATACATTTTTTAGCTGGCCTACAAAATCAAACTCTGATTTTGGCTTTTCTTTTTACAAATTGAATCTTTTCAGAAAAGGAGGACTCATTAGTGCTACTTGTTAGGTGTATGCTATTATTTCATTATTAGGATTATTATTATATGTTTGTTGGTTATTTATCTCATTAGGAGGATCTATTAATATGGGTGGAGTGGGATTTGGAAGAGTCTTTCCTAAATGAATCAAAACATTGTCAACTTCTACCAAATAAGTGGGGTAAGTTATCACATAATTATTATATGTCATTTATACCAAATTAATATTTGGATTAGGTAAAATTTAGGTAATAAATTTCATGGATTTTAGTGTAGGTGTAGTTGTAGTGTTTGGCATTAGTGTTAGCTATTGTTATAGGTGGGATTGTGGAAGTTTCTGAAAGGCAATATTTTGGTTGAGAAAACATTGAATCCCTTTCCATCAATGTGATTAAACATTTTAATAATTTATTAAGTGTCAAATGGTTAGATAACCTTATGAAAATTATGAATAAATTTTTTTGAGAGAAGGGCAATTAATCTTATTCAGATAACACAATATACTAAATCTAAAAAATTAATAAATATGGAAAGTATAATGCCAATTGATATCCTAATAATTTAAACATAGGGAAGGGATAACAATAAGCTTATTTACATATGTGTAGGTGGATATAATTTTTGTAGAGGTGGAATCACATAGGTTGAGGCACATGATCCAATCATCATAACCAGGAAATATTTTTTGTGGAGACCTATAGACATGTTTCTACTTGTAGACACTTACATTAATGATTTTATCCTTATCTTGAATATTTTATCCTATATGTAATATTTAATGTATTTAAAAGTGATAACATATTCCTATTAGAGTTTTATTTCACCTTTAGGTTGATGTGTCTTGATTTCACACATAATAATCTCTATATGATTGTGTATAGCTCAAACCATAGTTCTTCACCTTAGATTTGGTTACCTTTTCAAAATGGGTTATGGATTCACAAAGTTGAAATAACCTCAAGGAACCCTCTATCAATGAGTGTTTATTTCATATCCAATACTCAAGGGAGGACTCAAATATATATAGTTCTCCCCTAAGTATGGGCATGTGTGCACAAAAGTGTGCAATATGATACATGCAAGGGAATATCACGATTTATCTTGTAACTTGAAAAATACTACTCATGGGATTGTATTTGAATTATTAAGACATACGATATGACTACTCCTATGAATTATATAGAAATTAGGAAGAATATCAAAATATAACTTAGTTTTATAATTGACTAAATGAGAATAAATATGTGCTTGCTTGGTATTTTCTACATGTGTGCTTTATAATGATGAATGGTATTTATTTTGTATTGTTGTTGTATATATTTTTAAATATCTCATAGAATGGTTAGATAATAAAAATAGTACAACCCATACATTTCTAAATATTCTTAATTTAGATGACTATTGAATTACAGACACTTGATAAGGAAACTAGACAATAGTGTTGATGATAGTGTCCTTGTGCAAATTTAAGAGTTAATCAAGATTAGAAAAAAATTGTTGAAATTTTGTCACTAATGGTGAACAATATAAATCATATTTTAAGATTTATGTAGTTTACATGTGATCTTAGTGATCAAATTAATAAATTCATATAATAAGGTAAGAAGTTACACACAATGAGATGATAAATGTGAGTCTTTATGTACCTAAAAGGTACAAGAAATGAAGGGTAGATTATTAATTGTTATTTTTCAAGTGTAAAAGACTAAGATGTTATATATAATTATAATTTAATATCTACATTTTCCCTCTCCTTTAGTCTAGTAATCCTTAAGGATGAAACTACTAGGTTAAAGGAAATAAATTTGTTCCTAGGTGTGTATACCTTGCCATTTCTTAAGCCCTGGTGAAATTTACTACTAGTGTATGAATTGTAACCAAGATTTGTTATAGTATAAATTATTGCATGTAAATTAAAATTGAATAATTGAAATGCTTAAAAAGTAAAAAAGAGAAAGGAATGAGTACATGTATGTATTGATGAAACCATGTTGACCCTTGCTACCTTGATTTGGTAAAGATGCTTCCTTATGAAGCATTAGAATTGAAAGAGGATCAAAGATAAACTTGGGATATTTTATGATTAAGATTTTTAGGATAATTATGTTGCCAATCTAGTATAATGGTGAGTTGTGACATGACCATTGAGATAACTAAATCTCAATCACAAAACTCAAATAAAAGTATAATTAAGCCAAGTTAAGTGGTATATCCAGCTCAACATGTGAAAGAGGAAGTATTTATAAGACCATTTAAGGCATATAATATCAACTACATTATTCAATTGAGCCAACTACTATAGATTAAAAAAAGGCTGACAATGTTGCATCTTGGTAAAAAGGGTGCTTACTGGTAAAAATAGTGTTTCTTAGTAAAGTGTTTGGAATATGTATTTCAAATTTTTGGTGCATTTTCATGGAATATGAATTTATAATGTGTCTCAAGCTGAAGTATTTATCAAAATGTAACCTATGATCTACAATTGTGTATAATATTTGACATAAATCTAAGAAACTCTATTGCAGATTTGTAAAATCATTACCAAATATATAATTTCTAACCCAAATATATATTAGAATCATGTAAACTATATAAAATTATATCAATTGGGTATGTGTGAAGTCATGTTTGTATGAAATTTCCCCACTAATATGCCTTCCTGATGCAAGTGCATTAAAAATTATTGTAAATAATTGATTCAAATGTGTTTATTTTTTGTTTTATGAGGTCTCAAGAGTTAAATATGATCTATTTGATTCATTTTATAGGATTCCTTAGTCATTTTAAGTCATTTATAAGTGTTTTTGGCTTTCTTGCTAAAAACAAGAAATTCAAAAATTGAATTTATTTATAAGGTTTTTGTTGAGTTTGTTATCTTTTAACATATGGAAAGGACTATATCCTTTTATGATGGGTATTAATGGTTTATCCATGTTTAATGAGTGTATTTTAGTCTTTTACTTAAGCCTAATATATATTACAACACAATACAAAGTATATACAATGTAAGAGGTTTGTTAAAATAAACATGTTTTAAGATAAGATTAGTTGATAAAATATTGTGTATAGAACTAAATAAAACAAGTTTACCCATCAGTTAGGAAGATATATACATAAACCGATAAAAATAGGAAACTAATAATGTATAAAAATATGACAAGAACTTAGAATTATGGGCTTTTTGTTAGTGTGAAGATAATTTAGAGAAGTTAGGTAGTAGTCTTTGAATAAAGAAGAAGTTATTGAGATATTGATGATATATTAGACTTTATCACATGAATAATATTGAATCTTAAACATTAACTATTCATTATTTATATGTTTGTGATAGTATTCAAGGTTGTAATGTTCTAAGACAAGGTTTTTGATGATGTAATCTAGGTAAGAATACATGATCTATACATTTTCATGATTATTCAAGATTAAAATCCATTTTAAATAGTTAAGGAATATTATTAAATATGTAATCCAAGTGTTAATAACCCTTAAAATTCCTTAAATCAAAATATTTAATTAAATCTAGTTTCTCAAGTTACCAACAACATGTTAAACCCTAAATCAAGGTTTATTTTACAAAAAGTGGATTATATCTTAAATGAAACCTTATAAAATTATAATAATTTGTATACAAATAACTAAACATTATTTTTAAAGTATTAAAGTGTTTTTAGGGTTTTAAATTATCTAGGGAGAGATATATAGTTGATGATGTATTTGTAGACCTTAAATAGAGATAGAAGTACAAATGTTTAGTATTTCTTGAATCTCCAAACTAATTAAGATTTTTAAGAGGGTTTATTGACACATGTAAAGTGGAAACCAGTTTGAATAATCCCACAAGTCTGAGTTTCAACCTATTATAGGCTTAATAAAATACTACAAACCTATACATAGGCCTAAAACATGGTTAAATACAATATTTTTTGAGTTCTCTTGAGAATAAAATACATGGAAGGTTTTATAACTTATTGTTGGTACTTTATAATATATGAATGGATGTCATAATTCATTGAGGATCCTTAAAATATGATTTTTGATCAAAAATCTCTTAAACAAACCTAGAAGAAAGAGTACAAGCCCATACAAAGAAGACAATCTAAAAGGGGATTTATACCTTAAGGAACTCCACTTACACCATAGTGGTATTAGATCTTGGCTTAGGTTGTCTAAAGGTTTAAAATATCTTAGTAAATTCATAGAAATATTAAAACAAAAAATTTATAGTATGGTAGCAAGAATAAGAGGCAGAGCAGTATAGAGGAAAGAATTTACTTAAGTAGTATTGCTTGAGGAAATGAGAAACATTCAATCTAGATTACAAGCCATGGAACTTGCACAAAGTAGAAGAATTGAGATGGGAGATCTCAATGATAGATTAGAATAAGAGGCCTCAATAATAAGGGGGATACATATTTTGAGTATGAAGGCCTAGATCATTATAAAAATGTAATGTTTACTATTACTAGATTGAAAGGTCATGCATCCCTATAGTGGGATGGAATTCAAGATGAGAGAAGAAGGAAATGTAAACCAAATATTTAAATATGGGATATAATTATGGCCAAGTTGAATATAAAATTCATTCCAAAATAATACCAGACTAATCTCTTAATAAAGATTCAAAATCTAAGGCAAAATAATATAATAGTCAAGGACTACATAGAGGAGTTCTACAAGCTAACTATCAGATCAAGACATATAGAAGAAGATACTAAAAAGGTTGATATATACATCAATGGATTAATGTTAAACATCCAAGCTGAAATTAGTCTCCTATAACCTATATTAGTTGAGGAGACATATCAATTTTCCCTAAATATAGAGGATACATTGTCAAGAAAACAAAGTTAGCATTCAAGGGGCAGAGGTAGAACTTCTAAAGATAAAAGATAACATGAATGTAGAATTAAATTATAGGTACATGATGAAGTATAAATAATCTAAAAAAATTGAGGTTAAAGTAAAAGGAGAGGCTAATCATTTAGGGTCATAAGACCATATGCAAGAGGTATAAATTTAGGAGGATTTTGGGGTAAGTGTTTTAAATGCAATAAGTATGGGCATATATCTTATGAGTGCCTAGAAAATACTTCCACATGTCAATATATTTCTCAAGTAGTTAAAGATAATGAAGATAATGAGGGATAACCTTATCATGAAGATGCATCTAAACTTTGAGAATCCTTTCTTGTGAAGAGTGTGTTTCTCAAGCCCAATCAGGAGATCAAGGAGCCTACACAAAAAAAGATATATTATAAAACCACTCATAAGTCAAAGGGTAAGAGTTGAAAAGTTCTTATAAATAGTCTAATTACTAATAAATTCATATATTATTAAATGATTGACAAGTTATGATTGAATAAATTAACACACCCTAATTATTATAAAGTGTCATGGCTATAAAAAGGGCATCAATTCATTCTAAATGAGTAATGTAAAGTGGAATTCCAGATAGGTAGCTATAAGGATGATGTTATGTGTGATGTCATGCCTATGGATGTTTGTCATGTCCTTTTGGGTAGACTATGTTAGTCTAATAGGAATGTAATATATGATTGGAGAATAAATATCTAAACCTATGAAGAATATGGAAAGAAAAACACCATTATACCATTGAAGGATGAGAATGTAGTAGTGAAAGTCAATACTAAGGTGTTTTTAAAAAGTGAAAATGAGTTCTTCTAGAAGAATAAGAAAGAAGATGTAAGTGATGTATTATTTTCTGAGATAAAGATAATTAATAAAACTACTGAGGTAATTGATTTACCCTTATAACCTCATATTTTATTAAATTAACATGTGAATAAGGTGGTTAATAAATTTTCAAATGAGTTATCATCAATTAGAAGTATAATCCATCTCAAGGAGTTCATTATTGAAGCTAGTTTTCTAAAGGAGTTTGACATCAGAGGCAATGGGAAAAGGGAGTTTCCGTATGAGTATTAGGTGGATAAGGAAAATAATATTTATAGGTTCTCACATGAATAACCTAAATCATGGTTCAAAACATTAAAAATAAAGATAGTGGTAAGTAGTCTATAGCAAAGGAAATAGACATGAAGAAAGAAATAAATGTTTCTATGAATACTAAGATAGCTTTGATTGATGGATAGAAGTTTGAAACATTCTATAGGTGTAAATAAGAAAAATTAGCTTTGTCTACTAAAGATATTGAGCATACAAATTTTCCTATGAATAAAAACAAGGATATGGTTGAAGTGCTAGATCATGTATGTGTGAAAGCAAGAAATAGGAAAAGTAGTGAATATAATATAGATATGGAGGTAGTTGAGAATAGATCTTTCATATTTCATAATTTTTATCAAAATAATGAATAGTATGGTTAAAATTAAATAAGGATAAAGATGACCCAAAGGCATGATGAAGTGGTTTATTATTTTAATGAGCTTGTTTCATGTGCTAGTGTATCAATGGGAAAAACTACTAATAAAAAACATAGGTGTGGTTCAGTTGAACATGTGTACATGTATGAGTATCTATCTGAATAAATAGAACAATAAGACATAACAATGAAATCAAACAAATAAAAATAATACCTAATCATTCACTTGGAATAGCATCTACCAAAGGCACAACCAAATGAACTTGAATCCATCCTAGACAAAGAGGAAATGAATAACATCAGAGGCAAGGAGTAATTTTAGTACTTGGTCAAATGGAAAAAACATCCACTTGAGGATTAAACATATATGATACCTTTATATATCATCAAACATGGTATTAGTGTTAAAGAACTCATGAGTGGGAGCTCATGAACAATTCTTTTTTCCCTTGTTAGTCTGATGCAAGTTAATTGTAAAACATTATAAATAATGGATTTAAATGTTTTTTTTCCAGTCCTAGGAGGTCTTAAGAGTCAATTATGGTCTATTTGAGGCATTATCTAGGCTTCTTTAGTCAATTTTAGGTATTTTGTAAGTTTTTTTGGCTTTCCCACCAAAAAATAGGAAATCTGAATTTGTTTACAAGGTTTTTGTTGATTTTTTTATCTTTTGGCATATGGAAAGCACTGAATCTTTATGTAAGGGGTATTAATGGTCTATCCATGTGTCATGAGTGTATTTTAGTATTTTAATTAAGAATAATCTATCTTATAACTCCATACAAATTATATGTAACATAAGAGGTTTGTCATATAAATATTGTTGTTTCCCAACATCCCCCCCATTTAAATTTTTAAATAGGGACCCACTTTGTTGAGTATCTTTCCTTCTATCAGGATTTGTGACATAACCTAAACTTGCTTCCTAAATATTAAGATGACATAAAAACACTTATATTATTACAAACCAAATATATGCTTAGGATTGTCTCTAATTACATCTCCAACCTTTGGCTTATTTCATTCATGCATGTCTAAGTCTTTTTAGATTTTAATGGTTCATGAAGTTTACTTGTTTAATCTAGAGGCATGATGGGTTTTTTTAGACAAACTAACTTATTTGTTTTTCAATGTTTTGTTTCTTTGTATTTTAATCTTATGTAGATGGTTAATTAATTATAATTATCTCTACTTTTTAGCCAGCCCCCTACTGAATCAGCAAAGCTAGCCATGTGACATTCACTCTATCTTACTCATAACCCCAAAGGAAAATAAAGTATTATTTGTTATTAAATGTTATAAAAAGGTTTTATTCAACTACGTGTTGTAATAATACCATCCTACATCTTTTCACACACTTATAAATATCTAAAAGGACTCCTAGGTGAGCAAAAACTCTGAATCATGCCAAGTGTCATCATCCTATTTAACTAGCAACTAAAAGATTAAAGTTTATTGTAAAAAAGTATCAAGGCTATTAGATCAATGAAAACCATCTAATGTTCATGATCCCACTCAGCTAGAAAATGATAGATCAAATTTTAGTGTATGAAAGTCTTGGGAATAGTAGAGCAATGATAATTATCCCCACATCATAATCCCTTAGACCTACAATTGTTAAGCCAATCCAAGAATTTTTTAAGTCCCTCAAGAAAGTGGAACATCAATATATAGACACATTTCATCATAGAGCTCACTTAGAGTCTTCATAGTGATAAAAAGGAATACAACACTCCCAGGACCAGCAAGGCAGTGATATCCTTAAATGTGCCATGATCTCACAAACCCTAGGCTCTAAAAGAATGAATCAATAAAGAATGAGCTTGGGTAATGATAATATGATTCTCTCCAAGAAAGAATAATGTCACTAAATTTCAAATGGATGTGACAAATCACTTGGGTAAAAATTAATAGAATCCACCTAGCACTAAGGAATGTAAAAGGTGATGACACTTTACCTAGCAAATTCAAAATACGTAAAATAGAAGAAATCAAAGAAATACAAGGTTGTTAGTGCCATTAATCCATATAAATTAGTTGATTAAGTGCATTCAATCCATCAGAGGTAAATAATATAAATGTAATATATGCGATTAATAAGGTTAATTATAGATACATTTCCATCTAATGTATAACTGCTAGTGTAAATTCAAGCTCTTTGATGACCAAAAAAATCAATTAATTTAGATAACTAAATCTCTTGAGTATGAAACAATGGATTTTACTTCACAAATTATTCCATCCCCCTCTACATATTCCATTGCATAACCTGAACATTACATTAACACAAGGTTTGATGAAGCTTCCCTCAATCATGAATTCAAACATTATTATGATATATGAAAGGATGTGGAAGCAATTGAACCCTGTGGCCCTAGAGATCAACTCTTAACTTTCAGTCAAAGATACATGAATGACTTGGTGGTAATAAAATTATAAGGTCTACATAATTCTATTATCAAACTTTAGGTAATGCCTTACATTTACCTATTATTTGATTTATTTGTAAATGCCTAGATTTCTGACAAAATCCTACATTTTTTCCAATGTAGCACCTCTATGACATATATTAATTAGGAAAAACATTGAAAAACAATATAGGCTCCCACTACTAAAATGTACTATAATAAATCCATATTCAATTAATGTATGTATGCAAAAAATGCAACCAACAAGTTATGAGAATGGGCTAGTGAGCCTAATACCTTCATAATTAGGGGCCCATTTATGTTATACCCATTGCCATTTTCATACATAGAATCCAAATTGTTATGTCTTTACTAAACTAAATTTATGGTTTCCCCAGTATTAATTATGTTAATGAGGTTTAAATTCCCCTATTGGACACCATCCTTACTTCTACGAAGGTAATATCTATTAGCGAGATCTTTATTGCCAATTTAATTAGCCAGGTTCTCAATTTAAATAGTAGAAGAGATTGAAAATTCGATATGATGTTGTATCTGATATATGCTATAGTATGGACTATTCATTGAAATTTTGAGGAACCTTGGGAACCATCAACTAAGTATCCTAAGAATGGGATTTGTGATGAATTTGATGTTCTTTATATATAAAAATTCATAAATAATATGACCAGAGTGATTAAGACCTTCTATCCAATGACATACCAAGCCATTTATGGTAAGGATATTCCTATATTTTTTTAAAAAAATCCAAAGAAACATTTAAAGTATTGGTGATGATTATCTATATCAAGACCATATAGTCATTAGGATAGAGGGAACTAGAGCTCTTCCTATGTATCTACCCTAGTTGGTCACAGACAAGGTGGTAGAGTAGGAAATTATGGTATAGCTAGATAATTTTGTGGATGTTAAATTAGGAAGTTATAAATAAGGAGTTGCCCACCCACCTCCTATCAACATTGGTAGGATCTAATACATAAGGTGGGAACATTTCCATCCAATGAGAAAAACCAAAACCCACTATGATTTCAAGTAGACACCTTACCAAAAATGGGATCCAAGGTAAAGGGTTAGGAAAAACTTGAATGGAGTAAGGGGAAAGGTGATTATTTATTATGCCATGCATCACATCCTTATGATGAATTTTTTTTAACGCTTTAAATGATATAGAGGTCTACCCCAGAATAAACTAGGAAAATATGTCTATGTTGTTGGTTAAGCACATATAATATCTAATGGTAACTACCAAAGAAGAGGACATGAAAATTGAGGTAGAACATTGGGTTTCAATACCCCTTCAAGGATCCTTCCCATAGGTTCAATCTAAGGAATAAAAAATAGGCTAGTCCATTAAGACAAGCACCTATGGAAGTGGATAGGAAGTCAACCAAAGACCTCCCTAAAACACCATCCCAGTGGTCACAATTGAAACAACCACCATAGTGTCCACCATTATTTAGCTAGAGGTAATTACTCAAGGTGTTATAGCTATAACCATGTCTAGAGGAGCATTCTTGATGTTTCTCTTTCCTCCACTCACAATAATTCATAAGGTGATTTTCCCATCTTTCCTCCCACCTATTTATAGTTTGGCTCTAATCATCCCCTAGCCTAAACCATTTCATCATCACCTCCATCAACATCTCACTCCCCCAATTAAACATTAACTTCCACAAGTTTACCCCAAACATTCACTATTTCCCTCACCTCATCACCACATGTTGCCCCATCAGATTCACCTGGTGTTATTTCATCCCTTTTATAATCAAATTATACTCATATCAACCCCACCTTATATACAAGAGGAAGTAGGTAGCTCCTTTAGTTTCTCCTCAGAGCACCCAAATAACAAAGACATCATAGTAAATGTTAAAGGAAGGATTGGATAAAATAAAAGGTTTAATAACATCAAAACCTATAGAAATAATAGATAATGAAAAGGATTGGTTTAATGAGGAGGAATGGGTGTATAAAATAGAGTCATCATATTTTGAAACCATAAGTGAGACCACATAAAGTGACCTTGATGATTAATAGTTACCATCTGAGGATCAGTTGAGTGACACCAAAATATCAAACACTAGTTCAGTCTCAATTAAACTACTTGAGGACCAAGACAAAGATAAAATAGATAAAGTAGAGTCTAAGATCCTAACTTATACACATGGGTAATTCATGGACCTATCTCTAGCCTCAATCCTCTTAGAACAAAAATTACACCTACAGTAATAGTTCCCCTACCTATGACTTCTCAAGTGGTAGGTACACAAGATCCTCATTCTCTACCTAATATTACAACGACAGTTCTAGTTAGTGCATATGTCGTAAATCCCATTATGCAAGCCCTGGTCCTAGCAATAATAATATAATATATGACACCCCCAACCAACTTTCAAAGGATTATACTAGAGTATATTCGACATTAATGATAGATTATTTTTATAATTTACTCAATACCCTTTTTACCTCTTCATTTTATGATTCCCCAATCCCTCAATTCTTTGGACTTAATATATAAGTCCACTCCAAAGATTTGGTCTCTACCACCATTTTGTATTCCAAATATAATCCTTCTCAATCATCCACTTAATTGGGCTTACCAATTTTACATGTATCCCAAATTAAATATGCAACCATTATAGTGCATAAGGAGGTGGACAAAGGAAATCTAGTGATTGACATAGTGACCCCAAAGAAGGTCACTAGTCAAATAAATGTTATTCCCCTCTATCTCAATTATAAATATCTTCTCCCAAAATTATTTTCCCTCTATGGAAATCCCCATTTTACACTCATATAGATAAATTTGAACCTTCATAATAATTAGCTACCTTGAACATCCCATAATGGATCTAGAAAATACAGTAGGTACAAGAATATAGGTGGGACTTGTTTATTACTAAACAACCAATAGTTAAGTTTCACTTTGATAGAGAATGAAGACTGTAAGGAAGATAAAAAAAACTATAATGGATGAAGGATATAAGGTGGAATTGTATCAAAGATAAGATGTCTTATCTTTGATAAAGAGATGAAAATTACTCCCTTCAGATATTGTAAACTACATAAAAGACCCCTAAACCTTTGTAGACTCTATAGGTGGAGTAATAAAATAAATGTTTAGAGGCCTTGATCAAGATGTCAAGTAATTGTAAATAAGGGATACCATACAACCTCTAAGGGACATCATGGATAATTTTCAAAGAGTAGCTTGAAATCTATATGACATTATCTAGTTAATAATAGAGGTGCAAGGAATGTGTCATTGCCCAAGTGGGGATATGTATTCACCCTTGCTAATAGGATGAAGAGAATTGAGGCCAAACTCAATTTATTGAGTGAAGTAGCCTAAAAGAAATCTTATGACCATCTAAACTTAATAATTTCTCTAGATGTAGCATGGGCCTTAAACTATATATCTTCTAGGAGTAGCTTGATTAGATGGCATCATGAAATGTGAAATATAGTTCAACAAATCACCAACTATGAGGATCAGGTCATTATATTTTTGGGGGAAATGAGAATAAATGGTGTGATTAACCCCAATGGAGAACTGGTCCTCAGGTCCATCTTTAAATATCTCATCTAAAAATCAGTAGATAGTTCTAAGGCATAACTCAAAGGAGTGATATTTAAGACCTAGGAAAAGTTACTAAAATTGATAAATTTTGCTAGAAGTCAGGTCATTAACATAGATACCCTATATTTGGAGCTTGGGGGTAAATTGAAGTCACATAGATAGTTGATGGATATGCTCCCCTAAATCTTTAAAAGTCCTCTATTAGACTTTGATGCATTTAAAATAGACTTTCAAGTAAGTCGCACCCTCTATTTTAAAATTCAAGTAAGTAGACTAGTACCTCTAGCCACCCTACCTCTACTTGTTATTTTATTTAAAATTAATTATTAAACTCTCAAAATAACCATGGTTTCATCTCAATTTATAACTACAAAAAATACTAGGGCCCAAGTATCAATAGCTAATATAGCCTCTTCATAGCCATTTTCACTTGTAGTTCCATCAATTGTTTATAACAGAACATTGATGTAACCATGTTTTGTCCTTTTTGAATGATTGGCTATATCATGGCCATATATGTCATAGTAATGATGAAACTTTGAACATGTATTTAAGGATGAGGCATACCCATACTAATCCTATATAGATAAATGTATCTCCCACATTCCCAAGGGGATGCAAATTTTAATATTTAATATATAGAGAGACCTTTCAAGTTGTTTTGAATAATCTATGTCAAGTGTACTTTTCCCTTTCATGTCTCTATTATACTTTTTATGTGTTTTATCTAATTGCTAGCTTAGTTTATTGATATATTCTAAAATAGTTTCAAATAACTTTTGGTTAGTTAGTAAGGTCTTTTATCAATTATAATGTGCATCTTGTTGGGTGAATATTTTGTCAATCAGCTAACTGATGAGCAAAATAGGTCTCTTCAACCATAGCTTAGGGAAATTGGCTAGCCAAATGTGCTGGTTTACTACATCAAAAAGAGACAAATCTCTCCTCTCATCAAGGGGAGGTTCCTTGTAAATATGCAAGAGCTATATACTATATATATAAGTAGAAAATAACACTCAGGGGTAGGATAAACCATCCATCTCTCTTTTTTCAAAGATAATGTTAAAAAATCAAAGGAGAAATCCTGATGAAATGAAAGAAGGCACTCCTCTTCTTTTAGAAGTGTTGTTTAATAGATAAAAGGAACCTTTTGGATGGTGACAAGTAACTATAACAGGGCACAGTAACACAGCAGGATGAAATGTAGCACAAAGTCTCCACCTCAACTACCAAAGAGTAAAATATGAAGGATAATGAGGGCACAAAGTCATCCCAAGATCCTTTACATAGGAATAGAAAGAAAACACACTAAAGGCAATTGTGGGGGCACAAAGTCTCTCCACAGTTCGCTTCAAGACACCTTTCTGATTATTTTCACTAATTTTACTTATTTAATTAAATACACAAAAACCATATTAAGGAAATAGACAAGAAAAATTTCCCCAACTACCAAGATATTCTAACACAAAGTCTGAGAATTCACTTGTTTTCTTATTCAAATAATGAAATATGATCAACAATCTAAGCTCAAAGTCTCAATAATGACTTTCAATCTGAGCAGATTTTTGTTTTTTATAACAGAGAGAGATCCCTTTTTTAAAAATTTGAGAGAGTCTAATATATAGTGCTCTAAGAAAGACTTGGGTGCTTTTTTTCACAAAAATGGCTTACAATGCATTCAATGCCTTTAATGCATTTTAAATTCTGTCCATGAGCTATGCTAGAATTGAGCATCAATTTTTAATATGGGCTATCTGATGTGTTTCCTTATGTGTGCACAGTTATTCACTCTACTCAATGCAAAAAAAAAGCCATGTCATTAAATATTTTCACTCTTCGATGTCCACCTGGTGGACTGCTTTACCTTCTAGAAACATATCCTATGCATAGATATTTTTGATCTTCCTCCATCGTTCCCCCTTTCCTTGTTGTATCTTGTCCTTATCTGTATGATCTAAGCCCTCAGGATATCTCTTTGGTTGGTCGCTGAATTTTTTTCAGGGTCTATGCTTAAGCCTACAAGGATCAATAGTTATTTCATTGCCACAAATTTGACATCTTCAGGTCAATCATTATTTGAAAGCCAATGGCTAGTTGGTTGCCCTGAATTTGATGGTTGCAGGCCTATGATCCTCCTTAGCCATTCCTTCATGTCTTTCTCGCTTAATCTGGCCACTTTTCATTGATCTCAAGAAGTGACACATGGTGCCTTCCACTGTGAAATAGGTGAGGACACGTGGTAGCATCTGCTTAACTTATAGAGGCTTTGGGTGCCTTTTGAGAGTCATGGAGAAGATGACACATAGCAGCTTCCATCGAGCTCATAGAAACACTATAAAAACATTCAGGACTCTTTTGGATTCACGTGAATGATGACATGTGGTGCATTCTACTCAAGTTTAGTCACTCACCCAGGACCCACCAGAGTCTTTATGACACAAAAGGAAGAATGTTGCAGATGTTGACACTTGGCAGCTTCCACTGAGCTTTTTAAGGGACACATGGCATCTTTCACTACTTTGTAGAAAAATGTATTACAACATTCCACTATCGCCACTTGGCACCTTCCACAAGACTCTGAGAGAAGCCTATTGAAATAAGCTTTGAAACTTATTAGAAAATTGAAATGCAGATGTAGACACTTGTCACACTCTATTGAGCTAGAACGAGACACATGGCACGTTCTACTACTTTGAAACTTATTAGAAATTGAGTCCCAGTAGATGACACTTGGTAGCTTCTACTTTACTTTAGCAACTTACCTGGGGCCCACCATGGTCCTTATTCAATTAATGAAATAAAAGGAAGGAACTGTGGAGTTTGACACTTGGTAACTTCTGCTGAGATTTTCAAGGGACACATGGTGACTTCTACAATTTTAAGGAAAGCACATAGAAACCTTTTGCATTCACCACTTGGCACCTTCCACAGGACTTAGAGGGAAGCTTATTGAAATAAGCTATGAATCTTATAGAAACTTGAAGTGCGGATGGAGACACTTGTCGTGATCTGTTGAGTCATAATGGGACATAAGGAAGAAACTACATCTATTGACACTTGGCAGCCTCTATCAAGTTTTGCAAATGACACGTGGCACATTCCACTACTTTTTTGAAACAAATTATAATGTGTCCCAGTAGGTGACACGTGGCAGCTTCCACTCTTTTTTTTCCTTCAAGTACTCCTTTTAATTGCTGAATCATGAAGCATTTAAATTTGTTGAATCTTTGTTGAAGCACTTAACTCTTGCCGATGATGTTGAACCTTTGAACCTGTTGAACCCATTGAACCATTAAACCCATTGAACCATGTTGGTTCAAGGTTTAATGGTTCAATGGTTTAATCATTTTATTGTGCTCCACTCATTCACTTGATCGCTTGAACCAAACACTTTGAACCAAACAACATTGAACCAAACGCTTTGAACCTTTTGAACCATTGAACCCATTGATTTCAAGCATGTTGAGTCTATAGAAACATATGTATAGAGTTCATAGATTTAAGCCTGTAGAGTCTAATCAAATGAGTCCATAGATTCCTTCCTATGAAGTTCGTAGTTTCAAGCCTGTAGAACTTTGAGAAAGCTTGAAAAATGGAGAATTTGAATGCCCATAACATATTTTGAGAAGGGGAGAGAGGATTTTGGTTTGTAGGACCAAAATATTTCAAATGTTGTCCCAAAAATGAATGACATTTTTTGGGGACAACAGTTGGCTCTAGTTGGGGAACTTCCTTCAGTAGAAAACTTGGAACAACTGAGGGGAGTAGAAACCAGATTCTCCAGTGCTTTGAAGTATGCCATTGGGCCATGGAGTCATGATACCCAAAAAGAAAGGTGAAAAAAATAAAAATAAAATCACAAAAATAGAACTAAAGATTATACAAATATACATATGTACAAGATGATCTTATTTGATACTTCACGGATTGAAGTGATTCAGATGTTGCCCACTATGAGGTAATGAAAAGGGCATACCATCTTGATATTTTAATAAGAAACTATTTTCACCATTGAGCTAATGAATAGTAAATGGGCCTCTCCATAGGGAATCAAATTTCCCATGCATTCCCTTTGGTTCTTTTCTCTTATCCCATAACAAAACTTGATTGCCAATCTAAAAATTATGATTTTTTGCCTTCTGGTTGAAGATCTTCTTCACTAGACTTTGATGGGCAGCAATTCAATCCACCACTATAGTTCTCTGCTCATCCATCTCAGTCAAGCACATGATCCTCTTATCAAGGGGGCTTTCATATGTCTGATCTTCAATTGCCTTAGCCAATTTTAATGTTTGCAATTCTAGGGTGATTGGTATCTCAGCATTGATACCATAAAGAAGTTGGAAAGGAGACATACCAATTGCCCTTTTTGGTGTAATTCTATCTACCCATAAAGCATCAAACAATGATTTGTGCCATGTCCTTTAGTTGTCATCCACCAGCTTCTTGATGATGGTCATCAGGTTCTTGTTACTTGATTCAGCTTGTCCATTCCCTTGTGGAAATTAATTAGAAGAGTGAGAGAGGGTGATCCCATAGTAAAAATAGAACTGAGTAATTTCTTGGGAAGTGAAACAAGCTGCATTATCTGTGACAATCTTGGTTGGGACCTCAAACTTGGAAATGATATTCTCCTTGAGGAAATTGCACACTACTTCTAAAGTAGCATGCTTGGTTGGGATAGCCTCCACCCACTTGGTGAAGTAGTCAGTTGGTGTAAGGACATAATCATGTCCAACACTTGAAGATGGGTTTACATCTCCAATAAAATCAATTCCTTATTACTGAAATGGTTCCTCTATGACCACTGGCTTCAGAGGTAGGGCAGATAACTTGGGTCTCCCAACAAACTATTGGCATAGTTCACATTTTCTTACCCACTTATATGCATCTTGGAAAAGAGTTGGCTAGTAATACCTGGCTCATAGAATATTATAGGCAGTCATAAGAGCAAAAAAATGTCCTCCATAGGATAGATTGAGGAAATATTTTAAAAGTTGGCTTTGTTTCTACTTGTCTACATAGTTAAGGAACACTCCATCAAGGCTCCTCTTGTACAAGCCATTGTCCCAAAGGACAAAATTGGTAGCTTTCAACTTGATAGTCCTTTCTTTGTAAGATAGGTGAGCAGGACACTCACCATAAGTAATAAAATGAGAAATATTTGAATACCACTCATTCATGGTGGAGATAAAGAGGACTGTCAGTGTGTCTTCCACCTCTGCTTCTTCATGCTCTATTTCTTTTGGTTTATTATTAGTAATTAATTAGCATAGGCCTTTTTCTAGTACTAGCTTTGTTGGCTTGATGACTAAATCAAACTCCTAGATCTTTGCAATCTAATTGCCTCTTTTCATACCAAACTCCTACTGAGTTAGTATGGATTTGACTATGGTATTAGGAACCAAGGCAGTAGTGCAAGAATTCAAGATGTAGAAGCAAAAATGCTTGATTTCCTTCACCAATGCATAAGCATGCTTCTCCATGTTTAAGTACTTCAGTTCATGAGCTTTGAGAGGGTAGCTCATGAAAGAAATGGGAGATTCCATACCTTTTTTATTCTATTGAACTAAAATTGTTAAAAGCATGTGTTCAAAAGCATAACTGTATATGGTGAATTCTTTGTTGTAGTCTGGACAAACCAGAATTGGGGCATGGGCAATGGCAGTCTTGATGTCCTCAACTATTGACTTGCCTTCTTCAGTCTAGCTAAAGGTGGCCTTTACCTTCATCATGTTCACAATGTGTCGAGTCTTCTTAGCAAACTCAGGGATGAACCTTCATAATAAATTAACCTTTTCGAAGAAAGAGTGAATAGTAGTCTTAATTGTAGGCAAGGTAAGCTCTTAGATAGACTTGACTCTATCTGAGTCAATATTTATACCTCCTTTAGACACAATGTGTCCAATAATTTTCCCCTTTGTTACTCTAAGAATTGACTTCTTGGGGTTCAAGGAAATGTCATTCTAGCAACAATGCTCTAGCACTTGTTACTAGTGGTGCATATGATCTGGGCGATGCTTAGAAAAGATGGTCAAGTCATCAAGATAAACTACAATGAACTTACCCATCTCATCCTTGAAAGCAAGGTCCATTGCTCTTTGAAAGGTGGTGCCTTCATTTATCAAGCCAAAAGGCATCCTTCTATATGAAAATGTGCCCCAAGATGTGGTGAAGGCAGTCTTGTGTTGGTCTGCTTCACTAACTTCAATTTGATTGTATCCTGAGAAGCCATCTAGCATTGATAACATCTTTGAGCTGGTCACTATCTAAAGCACTTGATCCATGATGGGAAAAGGATAGTTATCCTTTAAATATGACTGATTCAAATTCTTGAAATCCACATAGATGCAAATTTCACCATTCTTCTTCCTCACAGGGACTATGTTGGCAATCCATGTGGAATGATGGATTAGGAAAATTATCCTAGCATTCAACATTTTTTGTATCTTAGACAAAATAGTACCTGATATCTTTGGATTATACTGTCAATATTTATAATCATAAGGCATAGAACCATCCTTGAGAGAAATTTCATGGTGAATTTCCTCAGGCCTGAGCAACTTTAGATCATCATAAGAGTACGCCAAAACATCCATGTAATGGTGAAGCAGGTCAATAAATTTGAGTTTCTCCTCTAGAGTACAACACTTCTTAATGTTCACCATCTTGAGGTTTTCCTTGGTACCTAAATTTATTTGATCAAACCCCTGGGAGGAGTTTGAATCCATTTGTTGCTATTTGATGAACCTGTTGTGCTTGTCAAATAGTTTCTCAAGAGAAACTAGTCCTTTGGGAATTTTATTCCTTTTCACTGCAGGAATTCTTCACCTACATCTAAATTCATTTCAAGAGTTGATTCGAGTTTCTAGAGCTTACTACCTTCAAAGTGAAGCTGTTCGAAGCTATCTTTTTATTCCAAAAAGGCAATGATTTGGTTGTCACTATTGAACACTTGCCAATGATTGGCATTATCGGGCACACTTGGTCAAAAGACCAATTTGATAGTGTACCTATTTCCTTTGAATTCTAGGTGAAGAACTAAGAGAGTTGTTAAAATAGCTAGTGCATTAACTTGGTCATTAAATTCCTTAGGTATGGTAGAGATGCTAAAATCATCAAAGATTTCAATTTGATTCTAGACTAGATTGTGGTAATGGTGTAATATCTACTTTTTGGTTTGATATAGGTTCCTTACTTGACAAACCACCAGTTCAGCATCTCTTTTGGCATGAAAGAGTTCGATGCCTTTATCTCGAGCAGCCTTCAATCCAAGCAATAGAGATTCATACTTAGTTGTGTTGTTGGTGTTGCTGAACTACAACTTGTATGAAGAAGGAAAAATATCCCCTTGAGGAGATATTAACACAATCCCAACCCCTGAACTGGTAGAATAATTGCTGCCATCAAATTCCAAGATCCAAACATCATTAGAAATTGATCTTTCCTTAGATTTCTCCTTACTTGGAAGGGGGAATTCTTCTATGCTTACACTGTGTTCTCTCACATCTTCTGTTATTCCATCTAAACCAATTTTTAGACTGTCATTTTCAAAAGTCTCATCAGATGAAACATGGGTATTCTCTGTGGTCAATAAATAATTATCCATGTCTAAAGATTCAAATAAAATTTGAGCTTTAGGGGCTAATGTCTAAGTGACAACATATTTTGATTCCTTTTCAAGAAGCAACATCTACATGATGTCTTTGACAAGGATCCTTGTTTAAGATAGGTCCATGTTCAATTTTCCACCCACATCCTTTCAAAAATTTCATTCAAGAAGAATATTGTATGAGGTTGGAACATCAGCCACCAGGACTCTCATCTTGATTCTTTTATTTGGGAATCCTACAGATGAAAATTGGCCATCTTTGATTTGTCCTAGCAAAGGTACTTGTTTGTTCTCCACGGAGAAACACTCCCAAAGGTTTTGGTCAGTGTGAGTCCAAGAGATTCTACCACTTTGGCAGGCATGATGTTGTCAGATGCACCTGAGTCTATGATGTAATTGCTCATTTTGTGACTATTTATCAATAAGGAAACATAAAAAGGCTCTATTTTCCCAGGGGAAGTTGGAAGAGTAATGAAAAGATTATTTGGGATGGGCATGTTCCTTGGGAGATCATGAGTTACCTTCCTAATCTCTTGTCTTATAGGGATAGCTTTATTCTTCACACACTAAACTAACCTATCCCACTGCTCGGGATTGGATTGCATGAATTAAAATTTAGACATTTGAATTTTGGTTTTCTTGACATGGTTGATTATGTCAAATGATTGAAATGGACTAGGAACAGAGGAAGGTAGTTCATCTTTCTAGTTTTTAGGAGGGGGAGGACTGGTCTATGGAATTAAAGTTGGAGATGGAGGAATGCTTGATGTACTTACCTTTTTATTACTTACTGGGTCCTTTAGCTAGAAAGTTAGAGAAGTTACTCATTTGGCAATTGAGATTATAGGATGAGAAATTTCCCCTATTTTTATTTTATCAACTTGCTAGGCTAACTGGTTCTGGGACTAGGTAAATATAGCATATGATCCATCAACTACTTCACCTTTATCTATGGGTTCATCCTGGTAATTTAGGAAACCAATGTTGGAGTCACCAGCTAATTCTTATTCTTCCTCAGTGAAGAGATTAGCATCATTTTCTTGGTTTAATTCAGGCTGGGAAGAGAAATCAGATTGTGTTTCGAGATATCCAATTGCTGAATTGGTTGGTGGTGCGTCAATGGCAAGTTTCCCCTATGGAGGAGGAAGATGATTTGGTTGTCTTTGATTCTTAATAGCATTGCATTGGTATGATTGATTGGGGAATTTCCTCCTTGGCATATCTCTATACAAAGGATCTAAAGATATCCCTTGTACCATTTGCTTCCTGAGAGCTAAAAAATCATTTTCCAACTTTTGCACCATTGGATCAGTGGTACCTGTAGATGGATATTCAAAAGATGAAGAAGATTTACCTCTATTAGGATCTCTCCTTATCTTTCCTACCAAGATAAGGTCATCTTCCACCTCATTGGCCAAATCTTGAGCTGTAGCAAGGTCTATTTGGCTAGAACATCACAACAAAAAACTCACTTTAGGAAGCTCAGAGTTGATGAAGAAACATTTAAGGTTTTTAAGTGTTGGCTGAGCAATTATAGGAATGTTATTCCTCAACTTGTCTAAATTGGCTATAAAATCCTTCATTGGTTCATGAGGCTCCTTATTCATTTGTGTAAGTTGAGCCAGTAGGGCATGTGCATCTTTTACAGGCTTGAATCTGGCTTCAAACTTGCCTTTGAGGGTGTTCCAGTCAGTCATAGTCTGGGCTTGTAGATGATAGAATCAGTCTACAACAGTGCCTTGTAAAGTTTCCATGAATAGCCTAACTACGACATCCTCATACTCCACATCTATTATGCCATAGGCTATGCAGAAGGCTGCAATATGTTCATCAGGATGAACTTGCCCATCACCATAGAACTTGGGGAAATTTTTCTTTGAACTATGTGGTAGCTCATGTAGAGGTGGAGTTAAATTGAGTTGGAAAAAAAGAATTACCCAAAGGGCCTTGAACTACCACTGTATGACTATGGAAGTGTGGAATAAAAAATCTAAGAGGGGTAAGTATTGACAAAGCTTTATTAGTAGTGGAAATGGATGCTTTGCCTGGTAATGGAGACTTGACTTTAGTAGAATGAAAGCTCCTAGTCTGTTGGAGGTGAGATGGTGAAGGAAATAGATCAACATTACTTTACTGTACCAACTCGAATACAAGGTCAATAATACCTTTAGCCCTTTGGATTTGTGTATAATGTGGATCTTCTAGAGTGTAAAAATAAAAATAGGAAAGAACTAATACTACTTCAGCTTGAAGCTTGAGGCTTCAAAATGCATGTTCTATCCTAGTTGGCGTGGGGGTGAAGAGAGATGGTAAGGCTATAATGATAATGGGTAAAACATAGAACGGAGTCACCAAAGTATATAATGGATATGGGTAGGCACTACTTCAATCTAAAACTTGAGGCTTCAGATTGCACATAAATCCTTAGCAGAGTCACCAAAAATTATTGGGTGAATATTTTGTCAATCAGCTATCTAATGAGCAAAATAGGTCTCTTCAACCACAACATAGGGAAATTGGTCAACCAGATGTGCAGGTTTACTACATCAGAAGGGGACAAATCTCTCCTCTCATCAAGGGGAAGTTCCTTGTAAATATGTAGGAGCTATATACTATATATATAAGTAGAAAATAACATTCAAGGGTAGGATAAACCATCCATCTCTCTTTTTTTAGAGATGATGTTCACAAATCAAAAGAGAAATCTTGAAGAAATGACATAAGGAACTCCTCTTCTTTCAAAAGTGTTGTTCAATAGAAAAAAAGAACCTTTTGAGTGGTGACAAGTAGCTATAACAAGGTGCAGTAACACAACACGATGAAATGTCGCACAAAGTCTCCACCTCAACTACCAAAGAGTAAAATACAAAGGACAATGAGGGCACAAAGTCATCCCAAGATCCTTTACACAGGAATAGAAAGAAAACACACTAAAGGCAATTTTGGGGGCATAAAGTCTCTCCACAATTGGCTTTAGGACACCTTTCTGATTACTTTCACTAATTTTATTTATTCAATTAAATGGACAAAAAATGTATTAAGGAAACAAACAGAGAAAAATTTCCCCAAAAACCAAGCTATTCCATCACAAAGTCTGAGAAGTCATTTTTTTTCTTATTCAAATAATGAAATATGATCAACAATATAAGCTCAAAGTCTCAATAATGCCTTTCAATCTGAGCACAGTTTTGTTTCTGATAACAAAGAGAGATCCCTTTTTTTTAATTTGAGAGAGTCTAATATATAGTGCTCCAAGAAAGACTTGGGTGGTTTTTTTCACAAAAATGGCTTACAATACATTCAATACCTTTAATGCATTTTAAATTATGTCCATGAGCTATGCTAGAATTGAGCATCAGTTTTTAATATGGGTTGCTTGATGTGTTTCCTTATGTGTGCACAGTTGTCCGCTCTACTCAATGCAGAAAAATAGGCCATACCATTGAATATTTTTTCTCTTCAATGTCCACCTAGTGGACTACTTTACCTTCTAGAAACATATCCTATGCGTGGATATTTTTGATCTTTCTCCATCGTTCCCCCTTTCCTTGCTATATCTTGTCCTTATCTGTATGATCTAAGCCCTCAAGCTATCTCTTTGGCCGGTCACTGAATTTGTTTATAGGGTCTATACTTAAGCCTATAAGGATCAACAATTATTTCATTGCCACAAATTTGACGTCGTCAGGTCGGTCATTGTTTGAAAGCCAATAGCTAGTTGGTTGCCCTAAATTTGACGACTATGAACCCATCATCCTCCTTAGCCATTCCTTCATGTATTTCTCACTTTCTCTAGCCACTTTCTACTGATCTCAACATGTGATACATGTTTCCTTCCATTGTGAAATAGGTTAGGACATGTGTCAACATCCACTTAACTTATAGAGCCTTTGGGTTCCTTTTGAGAGTCCTACAAAAGATGACACGTGGTAGCTTTCATTGAACTCATAGAAACATTTAGGACTCTTTTGGATTCATGTGAACAATGACAAGTGGTGTGTTTTACCTAAGTTTAGTCACTCACTTAGGACCCACCAGAGTCTTTATGACACAAAAGGAAGAATGTTGCAGATGTTGACACTTGGCGGCTTCCATCAAGCTTTTTAATGGACACGTGGCATCTTTCACTGCTTCGTATAAAAATGTATTACAACCTTCCATTGTCACCACTTGGCACCTTCCATGGGACTCTGAGAAAAGCCTATTGAAATAAGCTTTGAAACTTATTAGAAAATTGAAATGTGGATGTAGACACTTGTCATGCTCTACTGAGCTAGAACGGGACACATGGCATGTTCTGTTACTTTGAAACTTATTAGAAACTGAGTCTTGATAGATGACACTTGGCAGCTTCTACTGCATTTTAGCAACTTTCCCAAGGCCCACCATAGTCCTTACTCAAATAATGAAATGAAAGGAAGGAACTGTAGAATTTGACACTTAGCAGCTTCTGTCGAGCTTTTCAAGGGACACGTGGTGACTTCTATAGTTTTGAGAAAAACACATAGAAACCTTCTGCATTTGCCACTTGGCACCTTCAGTGGGAGTTAGAGGGAATCTTATTAAAATAAGCTATGAAGCTTATAGAAACTTGAAACATGGATGCAGACACTTGTCATGATTTGTTGAGTCATAACAAGACATAAGGAAGAAACTACAGATATTGAAACTTGACAGCCTCCACTGAGTTTTGCAAATGACACATGGCACATTGCACTACTTTTTTGAAACAAATTATAATGTGTCTTGGTAGGTGACATGTGGCAACTTCTGCTCTTTTGTCTTTTTCTTTCAGGGACTCCTTTGAACCACTGAACTATGAAGCATTTGAATTTGTTGAACCTTTGCCAAAGTACTTAACTCTTGCCAATGATGTTGAACCTTTGAACCTGTTGAACCCATTGAACCGTTGAACTTGTTGAACCGTGTTGGTTCAAGGTTCAATGGTTCAATCATTTTCTTCTGTTTCACTCATTCACTTGACTACTTCAACCAAATGCTTTGAACTAAATGACATTAAACCAAACACTTTAAACCTTTTGAACCATTGAACTCATTGATTTCAAGCATGTTGAGTCTATAAAAACATATCTATAGAGTTCATAGATTTAAGCCTGCAAAGTCTGTATAAATGAGTCCATAGATTCCTTCATACGAAGTCCATAGATTCAATCCTATAGAACTTTGAAAAATGGATAATTTGAATGCCCAAAAAAAATTTGACAAGGGGAGAGAGTATTTTGGTTGATAGGACCAAAATAGTTCAAATGTTGTCCCAAAAATGAATGACATTTTTCAAGGACAACACATCTATAGTTCTAGGTTGGTATATCTTATTTTATTTCAACAAGTTTGGTAGGTTACTTTCTAAATTTGTGTATAAATGCCATTTGATGTAACTTCCTAGAATAAGCCATAGCTAGTTGAAGGTGCTCTTTGATATTAGCTATAATATTTTGTTAATAAATGCTACAATAGTATGAATAATAACAACCTTTAGCTAATTACTATGATTTGAATGTATTGTATTCCTCATACCTCTTACTATGTTTGTCAATTATGTGTGCCAAAGAAACAAGACTAAAGTATTAGTACCTTAGTGTTTGTCCTTATTTTGAGGCTAGCTAGAAAGAATCCATGTCCTCTATTTAAAAATCCTCTTTCCTACCTTACCCTTCCCTCTATTTCTAATTTCTTTAAATCTTGATCACTTTAGTTAAGTCCATCTCCATTACTTTTAACCCACGTGGATTTAGGATCCATAACTAAACCATCACAGATAAAATTTGCTTCACTCACTACCATTCCACCACAAGACAATGCAAGATCCAATACCTACAACTTGTGCCCTGAAGTGAATTCAAACTTCATCGAGATCATAAAACATTAGAGGTTACTTCATGATTATTTTATGGTATCATAAAAATCTCATCAATAGAGAATTAAATTTGGTTTTATAAGGAGGTCTTCAATTGTTAATAAAAAGGGGAGATCACCAAAGTTACATTGGATATACCTATAATATTGACAATATCTACCTCTAGCAACAACTTAATATATCATCCCTTACAAACCCAATGAAAGGTTGGGTTGAATAAAGTTATCTTGAAGAGGTCTCAGGATTAGTTATATTCCCCCAAAAAAATACAAACCCCTATGTGTCTAATGGCTCACCCATGGTTATTGGTTTAACCTTTAGTATTTTAGGAGGTGTTCATGATCTACCTCAGAATCCTAATAAATACTTCCCTCTCTTTTCCCCTTTAGGAGGTGAGAATGCTTTAAAACATGTCAAGGCCTCCAGAACTACTTTGGTAATATTGAATATGGTCCACCAGGACATAACTTTTAGGATTTTTCCATTTATATTGAAATATGTTACATATGAATGGTTCTTTAATGTTGTTGAAGGGTCAATAAGGTCTTGAATTGAATGACAAAATGTTTTCCTATGATACTTCAGCTAAGTTACTAGCCCTAGTGTAGTATCCTAAAAATTTTATAGCATGAAAATAAATCTAAATGAACCCATTAGGGCATTCAATGTGAGGTTCTTAAATATGTATAGCCATGTAGATACTTCATATAAACTAGATGTTTTATTGGCCTTTGAAATGTACAAAAATGCTTTAGATCCTACCACTGTAGTGATTATGCATAAGGTAGATATTATTACTAATTTAACATAGGCTTATGCTAAAGCAATATAAGTTAGCAGATAAAATAACCCCCAATCTCAAAGCTTATTAGGTCCAAATGTGTTTCAAACCTTCCCCATGCTAATCCTATTCCAAATGTTAATGAAAACATTGTGGCCCAAAATCAAACCTAGGCCCATATGTAGTTGCCTATGTCCCATCCTACACCCAACAAGGATTTTATTTTTTTAAATAACTATGGCCAAGGTTTTAATCTCCATAGCATCTAGGCTTTAGTCTTGATCAAAATTTTCACCACCCAAGGTGATACTAATAATTCTAATAAAGCTAAACTAGATAACATTTAAAGGATGGTAAGTAAATTGAGCAATGAGTTCTTAATCATGAAAAAAAAGATGGGGAATACCATAGGACAAAATACTAGATAGAACTTTATCTATCCAAGCTATGAAAGACCATTCAATAGGTATAGAAACAACATGGATAAGCCACCTATCAAGGGGATGGAGATGAATATTCTATAGGTAGTACTACCCAACTGGTGCAAAGTTCATAACACCACTCAACACAAAAAATTGAAATACATAGATTTATGCATTATATTTGAGATCTTACAAGAATAAATAGACAAATAAGAAGGTTCAATAAATCAATCTAAGCCTTATTATTCCAATACCTCTGGCCATACCAGTAATGTTATGGTCTTCGACATGTATGATTTTCCCTTTCCAATAGAAGATGAAAATAAACCAGAGGATATTATGGATGAAGTCCATATCTTATATTAATTTAAAAGGAATAATTACAACCTAAGGATTAAACATCCTTTCACTACTTATACACCTCCAAACAATAGTACCACCACTCCTCTTGATAAAAAGAGCAATAATTATATGCCTTCCCTAAAGGATAAATATTAACCATAGCCCAAAGAGTCACATAATAGAGGAGGGTACAATATGTAGATGATATGAATAAAAATAAAGCTAACGTCACTCTAAATGAGTTGGCTTTGATCACCAAATAGAGGGAGTTGCTATTGAAAACCCAGACTAGAAGATCTTTTATTGATGATTCTAAGATTTCCTACATGAATGTAATAATTTAT